>CAKXYN010000603.1:0-47759 GCA_935064755.1 Tragelaphus eurycerus | reverse complement strand
AGGCTGGGGCTTCAAGCCTAGTCAGGCCAGGCTGTAACTCAAAGCAATGTCCACCCTCCCCCAACTTCTTCCCAGGGTCTCCCAGCACCCCTCCACCACCTGCCCAGTGCCACCAGCCCTACAGTTCCTTCCAGAAGTGGCCCACGTCTGGCCTGATCCCTCATCCCACCAGACACACACCTAAGCATACTCTGAGCCGATAGAGGCCTTGCTTCTTCAGGCTGATGATGACAAGTGAAACCAGTCAGCATCAGGGGGATCTGACGTGGACCCAGCCCTCCCAGGAAATAGCACTGCACTGGGAGGCTCCTGAGACATGCCTTAGACCACAGTGGGTGGGGCCCGGCTGCGGCCTGTCCTCTTGCTGCCCTGCCCAGGAAGAAGCCAGCCAGCGAGATGTCTGACCCATTGGTCCACCCCTCTGTCCTCTGGCCTGATCCCCCTCTTCTCCCCACGGTGGCTCAGGCTGGCCATGCCCTTCCCATCCTGTGGGCCAGCGGTCTAGGGTGGGGGAGCTCACGGTGGGGGTGAAGCCATCTCGGCTCTGACCTGAGCTAGGTCCAATCCTGCCTTCCTTGGGGCCTTATTCTGGTTGGAAGAAAACAGCTGCTTTAGTCTCTGATTCGTGGAGACAGCCGATTTTTCAAAACAGAATCTTTCTTCTAAGCTTTTCCTCAGGATTCACCTCATTGTGCATCTGCTTGAAGCCCTGTAGATCAAAATGGGTAAAACGCACAGATCTATAAGTCTCTGTATGTATGCAAATGTACTTTGTGTGATGTCATCAGTCTAGCAAAACCCATGTGGGCAACATCTCCAACTTTCCCAAATCCCCAGGGAAAATCTATTTCCCCCACCCCATGGGCTAAAGTGTGAGACTGTCTCTCTGTCCCGGGATTCATCCCAAATGCACCTTCTCCCTGACTCAGGAGTGAGTCCTGAACACTCCTCCCCTCGCTTCGTCCAATCCCAGCCCACTGCCCACCCCCCACTTCACATGGAGTCCTTAGAGTGGGGTGGCCATGTTGGTCCCAGAAGCTTCACTGACACTCAGTGCTCTCTTCTCAGGGGCCCCCAGCCCCAGTCTACTCCTTCAAGGGGAATGGAGGCCACTGTCCCACCCTCCTATTCTTCTTTTCCCCAGTCCACTCCATGGAGGTTCTTCCAGCAGCCTCCATCCTGTCTTCCCTGTGTGGTGGCCCTTTATGACAAGCCCCAGTGGGAGGGAGGGAGGGAGAAACCAGAAAGAGAATTTATGTCCCAGCAGGAGAGGCAGAGGGAGGGAGACTTGGGTCACAGGGGCCCAGTCCCCAGAGTTGGGCACACACGCACACTGAGACCCAGAGCTGCTTCAGTGCACAGTCACTCCCCCCCAATCACAGATTCATCTACACAAATCCACAAGGGCAGGGGCCATGGGAACCACAGATTGCTCAGGAAGAGGACACACACAAGATACCTGCAGTTCCTTCATAGAATACAAATCACAAACCTGCAACGCTGGGGACAAAGGAAAAACAAAAATAATGTTGCTGATGAGAAGAATGTCTCCAAATCTTCCCGGTTCTGACCAAGCCTCTAATGTGAATAGGTTGTAAGTTCTGAGTGGTTGGGCCCTGGAGAAGCCTGGTGGAATGGACTGGCGCTCCTTGGCAGGAAGTGTCTGTGCCTGATACCTGCTGTCTTGCTCAGAGCCTCTGTAAGTTAGAAAAGTGGAATCTCACTTGTCAACTGATCTTGTTCGGCTTTGGCATGTGTGAGTCAGCTTCTTGGAGGCTGATTATCCCCAGGGAACAAAGAAAACTGGTTTCCTGGGCAGACAACAGTGAGGACAGACTCAGGGTGCAGAGAAGACTGGTCCCTTCCTGAGCAGACGCTGGGGTGACAACAGTCCCCTGACGGCCAGCACTAACTGGCCCTTCTTCTTGAAAGCTGGTGGACTCAAGACAAGCAAATGTGGGAGACCCTTCCCACCAACTTCCAAGCTCTGCTGCTCAGAGGCAGCCCGGAGCAAGGTGTTTTATTTTGTAGGACAGGAAACTGAGGCTCAGCAAAGCTCCCTTTGGCAAAGTCTCCTTTAGCTAGGATTGGAACCTCCGCATGTCTCCCCAGGGTGAGAACAGAGGGCCCAGGTTGGTGTCTGCAGCCCTTGTAGTACAACAAGCCCCGTGCGTGCTAAGTCATTTCAGTGTCCGACTCTGTGACCCTATGGCCTGTAGCCCACCAGGCTCCTCTGTCCATGGGATTCTCTAGGCAAGAATACTAGAGTGGATTGCCATGCCCTCTTCCAGGGGATGTTCCCAACCCAAGGATAGAACCTGAGACAGTGTAAATGTGACCAAACCAGTGAGTGGGTCGGTGGAGAAAGGACCCCCAAGCCCTCTAGTTCCAAGGAGTAGGGCCCAGGCCTTACCCAGCTGTGACCACAGTCCCCAGGGGCACTGATCCAAAGGGGATGGAATTTGTTCAGATTTCTCTCTAGGGTGAAGGCAGGTGCAGAAGGCTGGGGGCTGGCAGGCTAACTCCAGTCCCAGTCCTTCAAGTGCCCCAGGCCTTTCTGGCTTCATTCCAGCCTAGCCCAAGGGGAGGACATCTACTTCCTCCAAGGGCCCCATCTGGAGGGCAGCAAGGATGGAGCAGAGCAGGGGGGCTCCTTTGCCGAGCCCACTCCCAGGGGTTCATGGGGCTCAGTCCTTGGAAAGCTTGGAGCAACTTGTAAATTTATTCCCTGGGAGAAGGAGCCTGAGAAGTCGGCCAGGGGTGCGGATGAGAATGGGGTGGAGGGGTGGCAGGGGTAGGCAGGGCCGCCAGGGGAGCTGCTGGGAGAGGGGAGGGACTTGGCTAGGTTTCCCAAGCCTTCTTCACTCTCCAAACTTTCACCAAACTCTTGGCCCCCGCCTCCCCGAAACCAAAACACAACAAGCTCAGGAGGAGCAAGGAGCAGCACAGCCGCGCGGGAAGACTCGCGGTGGCACAGAGCCTCAAGAGGCTGATGTAACTTTAAGTCACTTGGGCGCACCGCGGTGCGGACCTAGTACGCCTGGGCCGGGGCCTGCAGCACGGGAAGGGGGCTATCGGCAGGGGGCGCTACGGCCCGAGCCTCACTATCCTGCCGTTGGTCTAGGTGTTTGTTGGCTCCACCGGGCTGAGCCTCAGGAAGAGCGAGAGAGCGAGCGAGCGTGTGTGTGTGATACTGGATGCATGAGGGCATCTGTGGATGAGTGTAGGTACACGCGTGGGGATGTCTGTCTCGCTGGAAAGGTTGGGTAAATGCGTAGGTCTGGGTGTCACCGCTGTCAACAATGAGTTGCAACGGGCGGAATGGCGGCGGAGTGGGGTGAGGGGGTGGGGGTCTGGGGGCGGGGGGCCGCTCCTGGAGGAGGGGAGCTGCGTGCAGTTGACGGCTTGGCCCCCAGCGTCGGGCACGTGGCAGTAACGGTAGCACCGGGACCAGAGGGTCCGTTCGAGGCGGCAGTTGGGTCTGCGCGCTGGGGGCCTGCAGACGCCGGGAACCTCTAGCCGGCCTGCCTTCTTATCTGCCCGCCACTCGCCGGTCGGGTGCGGGTTCCTGCGCGCCCAAAGGTCCTGGGAAGCCGTGCCAGAGTCTCGGTGCCCTCGGACCCTTGTCTGCGGCTCCGGGTTTGGGAAGGGGCTACGGCCGCCGTGTTCTCGGGAGGTTGCTCTCCCGGAAAGAATCCGCGCCCTCCCCACCCAACAGTCATTCCAGGTGCGCTTAGGGCGGGTCCGGGCGGCAGCAGGTGAGGGTAGGGGCCTAGCAGCCCGGGGAGCCCACCCCCAGCCGGTGCCCGCAGACAACGGCACGCGGGGCTGACCGGAAGTCTGGGGCCGGGCGGGAGGGGGCTCTCCCAAAGGGCCGGGAGGGGCCGGAGCCGGACCGGGGGCGGGGCAAGGGGGAGGGGACCTGGGCGCCCCGGTATTTTCCAAGGCAGGGGCCGGGGGCGGGGTAACCGTCCTCACACTAGCTGAGAGGCCCACACTTGGAGGTTGATGTAACGGCCGCTCCTGACATCTCGCACCCGGATTAAGGCGAAGGCACCGGCTTCGAGGAATCGGGGCTCTCCAGGCGGTGCTACAGCTTCGAAAGCAATCTGGCCTTTTCTTGCGGTTCAGCGGCCTCTTTTCACCGGACCGGCCGCTACTTAAAGGAGCCGCGGCCCCTTTCGGGCCAGTTCTCCGCAGGCCACGCCCCCTCGTTGGCCACGGTTAAAGGAGCCGCGTCCTTCTCTCTATGATAGCTCTCATAAGGCTTAGGTGTGTTTCTTTGCTGAAATAAGCTAGGTGCTGCAGCTGCAAAAAGATAAAGGTTGGGGGGCAAAAGAGTGGAGGATAGAAGGGCCTGAGAGGTTAAAGAACCCCCAAGTGAGGGAGTGTCAGAAGATTGGAGGGTAGTGGATGAGGGGGACTGGTTCTGCTGCTACTGCTGCTGCTAAGTCGCTTCAGTCGTGTCCGACTATGTGCGACCCCATAGACGGCAGCCCACCAGGCTGCCCCGTCGCTGGGATTCTCCAGGCAAGAACACTGGAGTGGGTTGCCATTTCCTTCTCCCAATAGTTCTAGGAAGGGACTAATGGGCGACACTGAGCATGCTCAAGTGTTTCCAAGCAACTCAAGAAAATGCCCCCTTAACTCGGCCTACACTGTGACTGAGGCTCAGTGCCCAGCTCTGAGGATGCAGAAGAATCACACTTGTGCCCTGGGATCTCTCCAGCTGGTGGGGAAGGAAGATTTGGACACAAGTATCCATGCTACACGGAGAAGGCAATGACACCCCACTCCAGTACTCTTGCCTGGAAAATCCCATGGATGGAGGAGCCTGGTAGGCTGCAGTCCATTAGGTCGCTAAGAGTCAGACATCACTGAGCGACTTCACTTTCACTTTCACTTTTCACTTTCATGCATTGGAGAAGGAAATGGCAACCCACTCCAGTGTTCTTGCCTGGAGAATCCCAGGGACGGGGGAGCCTGGTGGGCTGTGGTCCATGGGGTTGCTACAAGTTGGGCACAACTGAGAGACTTCACTTTCACTTTCCTGCATTGGAGAAGGAAATGGCAATCCACTCCTATATTCTTGCCTGGAGAATCCCAGGGATGGAGGAGCCTGGTGGGCTTCCTGTCTATGGAGTCGCACAGGGTCGGACACGACTGAATCGACTTAGCAGCAGTAGCAGCAGCAGGGGTATATACAGAAGGAAATGGGGACGAGGGTGCTCAAGGAAAAGGAATTGCCTAAGCCACGGAATGAAGGCAAGAACCCTCTGGGGATGCTGGATAGTCCCACATGGCCCACAGGTAACCATAAGTGGCTGTAGGTAGCTGATTTTGGCTCTAGGCAGAACTAAGGGCCCCTTCCCCACTCCCACAGCCCCTCCCCACCCTCCTTCGCAGTGAATGGGAAATTATGCTTCCTTTTCTATCTTTCTCCTAAACTGTGAGGTTCTTGAAGGCAGGGAAAAAACCTTGTCACCTTTCCATCCCCAGTTATGACTTCAAGGCTTGGCCCAGATGGACCCTTAAAATTGATAGAGCTGACAGTCCTGTTTGGAGGAGAGGAAGACTGAGCAATGAGACAGTAAAGATGGACCAGGTCCTATGACTATCCTCTCCCTATCCTCCCTTGGGTGGCTCACAGGCAACTTGAACCCAGCTCACCCAACTTAGCTCATCCCCTCCCCACTCCAAACCTGCAGCATCCCCAGCGTTTCTGTTTCTGGTCTCTGGGACGGGCACTGGCTTCTTCCTATTATACCATTAGAAACCAGAGACCCCTCCTTATCCCTCACCCCCAAGTCCAATGCATCACCAAGTCCTACCAAAGTTACCTGCTATATTTTTCTCAAATCTGTGCACCTCTTGCCACCCTGTCATCACCTTCCTGAGCCAAGCACCCTCATTGTTGGCCTGGCCTGGCCTAGTCCTAAACCATTTCCTTTCTTCCCCTCTTCCCTCCCTCCAGTCCTTTCTTCATACTAATCTAGGTTGGCGTTTTCAAAATGCACACACCACCAATTGCTCCTCCTCTCAGTTACAACTCTGGTTTCAAGACTTCAGTGCCTGTCATTGCCCTCAGGATAAAGATCAAAACAAGGCCCCCAAACCCTTCCCCTGCTTTTGCATCCACCTTCATCTTTGGCCACTTTCTCCCTCATTCTCTGAGCCCCAAGCTCCTGGTCTTTTTGTGTATTATTTCATTTGCTTGAATCTCTGTTCCTCTTCTGTTGCTCACTGTTGCCTAATCATCCCCCTCTCACTCTTAAACATCACTTCCTCAGGAAAGTCCTCTGTAACTCTCAGACAAGGCCAGGCCCCACTGGTGTAGAAGTTAAAGAGGATCTTTCACTTTCCCACCCTTTATCGTAGGCTCTAATTATATGTATTTGAGTCACCTGTTTCACTGGTTCCTGTTTCAGTCACGCTTGTAAGCTGCAGGAGGCCAGAGACTGAAGAGTTCATGGCGCCCAGCACAGGTCTGGCCCAGAGCAAGCCCGAAATAAATATTTGTGGGATACATGAATTGAACTGTGGCCAGCCCTAACTGCCTGCTGAACAATGTATGGCATATCCTGTTGGCTGAGGAAGACTGTTGGAGGGAATCAGGGTTTTAGGACTTTGGCACGATGAATGGATTGGAGGGGAGGAGAAAGTGGAGGCCCTGTAGAGTTGAAACTTAAGCAGAAACCTCAGAAAGTACAAAGGAAGTATAATTAGTCCCATCTTCCAGACTGAGATAGCAAGGGTCAGATAGGTTCAGTAATTTGCTTGAAGTCACATACCTAGTGAGTTGGCAGAGTCAGTTCCTCCTCCCAGGTCCCAGAGTCCAAGCTCTTCATCACAAGCTAACCTGACTCTGACCCTCATGGCACAGACAGCTTGTCAACAGTGGTCCATATGTAGGTGAGGGGTAGGCCTGGTGCCTGGGTAATGTGAATGCCCAACCCCTATTAGAGGGCCTGACTTATCATAGGCCTTCAGGTGGTACTTTTTGAGTGGATGGATGGGGCCAGTTAACAGAAACCGCAGAGGCAGGAGAAGTAGCAAAGCTTTGCACCCAACTCATTGTCCTGGGCGGGGAAGGCAATGGCACCCCACCCCAGTACTTTTGCCTGGAAAATCCCATGGACGGAGGAGCCTGGTAGGCTCCAGTCCATGGGGTCGCTAAGAGTCGGACACGACTGAGTGACTTCACTTTCACTTTTCACTTTCATGCGTTGGAGAAGGAAATGGCAACCCACTCCAGTGTTCTTGCCTGGAGAATCCCAGGGACAGGGGAGCCTGGTGAGCTTCCGTCTATGGGGTCACACAGAGTTGGACACGACTGAAGCGACTTAGCAGCAGCAGCAGCATTGTCCTGGGAGCAGCTTCCAAGCAGTCTTTTTTCCACCGAGAAAGAGAAGCACCTTGAACACAAGGGCCATATTTGCATATTCAGGGATATCACCCTGTAGCCCAAGTTCCAGGACAGAGTGTCCTCAGTTTACTCATCTGACCAGAAGGCATGATGTCCAACCCATGAGGTGGCTGTGCTTCATTACTATCATCATTGTCATTTTTTAGCCACAGAGTGACAGCTTTGAAAGCAACATGTCTAGAGTTTATAGCTTGGAGGGAGGGATGTGGTGAATGAGAACAAGGGTATGATCACATTCCCTCTTCTCCTGACTGCCCCCAGAAGACCAAAGCCACGAGCAGGGATTTCTCTAGAGAGGCAGGAAACCTGGCCTGGGTGACTAAGCGAAGGGAAATGGCCACAAGTCACAGCCTTGCCTGGCCCTGAGGAGGTTATGCAGGACACCTGGTGGCCAGGGGAAAGGCCAAAGGGAACCTAGGGGGATTTGATTTAGGTCATACCTGAATGATCTAGTGGTTTTCCCAGTTTCTTCAATTTGAGTCTGAATTTGGCAATAAGGAGTTTATTATCTGAGCCACAGTCAGCTCTCAGTCTTATTTTTGCTGACTGTATAGAGTTTCTTCATCTTTGGCTGCAAAGAATATAATCAATTTGATTTTAGTGCTGGCCATCTGGTGATGTCCATGTGTAGAGTCTTCTCTTGTGTTGTTAGAAAAGGGTGTTTGCTATGACCAGTGGGTTCTTTTGGCAAAACTCTATTAGCCTTTGCCCTGCTTCATTCCATATTCCAAGGCCAAATTTGTCTGTTACCCTGGTGTTTCTTGACTTCCTACTTTTGCTTTCCAGTCCCCTATAATGGAAAGGACATCTTTTTTCGGTGTTAGCTCTGAAAGGTCTTGTAGGTCTTCATAGAACCATTCAACTTCAGCTTCTTCAGCATTCCTGGTCAGGGCATAGACTTGGATCACTGTGATATTGAATGGTTTGCTTTGGAAACAAACAGAGATCATTCTGTCATTTTTGAGATTGCATCCAAGTACTGCATTTCAGACTCTTTTGATCACTATCATGGCTACTCCATTTCTTCTAAGGGATTCCTGCCCACAGTAGGAGATATAATGGTCATCTGAGTTAATTCACGCATTCCAGTCCATCTTAGTTTGCTGATTCCTAGAATGTCAACGTTCACTCTTGCCATCTCCTGTTTGACCACTTCCAATTTGCCTTGATTCATGGACTTAACATTCCAGGTTCCTATGCAATATTGCTCTTTACAACATTGAACCTTGCTTCTGTCACCAGTTACATTCACAACTGGGTGTTGTTTTTGCTTTGGCCCCATCCCTTCATTCTTTGTAGAGTTATTTCTCCACTGATCTCCAGGAGCATATTGGGCACCTGTCGACCTGGGGAGTTCATCTTTCAGTGTCCTATCTTGGCTTTTCATACTGTTCATAGGGTTCTCAAGGCAAGAATACTGAAGTGGTTTGCCATTCCCTTCTCCAGTGGACCACATTCTGGTTTGTGACATTGTATAGGAGACAGGGATTGAGACCATCCCCAAGAAAAAGAAATGCAAAAAAGCAAAATGGCCCTGAAAAGAAGAGAAGCAAAAAGCAAACGAGAAAAGGAAAGATATACCCATTTTGATTGCAGAGTTCCAAAGAATAGCAAGGAGACATAAGGAAGCCTTCCTGAGCGATCAATGCAAAGAAATAGAGGAAAACAATAGAATGGGAAAGATTAGCGATCTCTTCAAGAAAATTAGAGGTAGAGATACCTAGGGAACATTTCATGCAAAGATGGGCTCAATAAAGGACAGAAATGGTATGGACCAAACAGAAGCAGAAGATATTAAGAAGAGGTGGCAAGAATACACAGAAGAACTGTACAAAAAGATCTTCATGACCCAGATAATCACAATGATGTGATAACTCACTTAGAGCCAAACATCCTAGAATGTGAAGTCAAGTGGGGCCTAGGAAGCATTACTATGAATAAAGCTAGTGGAGGTGATGAAATTACAGTTGAGCTCTTTCAAATTCTAAAAAATGATGCTGTGATAGTGCTGCACTCAATATGGCAGCAAACTTGGAAAACTCAACAGTGGCCACAGGACTGGAAAAGGTCAGTTTTCATTCCAATCCCAAAGAAAGGCAATGCCAAAGAATGCTCAAACTACCGCACAATTGCACTCGTCTCACACGCTAGTAAAGTAATGCTCAAAATTCTCCAAGCCAGGCTTCAGCAATATGTGAACCGCGAACATCCAGATGTTCAAGCTGGATTTAAAAAGGCAGAGGAATCAGAGATCAAATTGCCAACATCCGCTGGATCATGGAAAAAGCAAGAGAGTTCCAGAAAAACATCTATGTCTGCTTTATTGACTATGCCAAAGCCTTTGATTGTGTGAATCACAATAAACTGTGGAAAATTCTGAAAGAGATGGGAATCCCAGACCACCTGACCTGCCTCTTGAGAAACCTGTATGCAGGTCAGGAAGCAACAGTTAGAACTGGACATGGAACAACAGACTGGTTCCAAATAGGAAAAGGAATATGTCAAGGCTGTATATTGCCACTCTGTGTATTTAAATTATATGCAGAATATGTCATGAGAAATGCTGGGCTGGATGAAGCACAAGCTGGAATCAAGGTTGCCTGGAGAAATATCAATAACCTCAGATATGCCGATGACACCACCCTTAGGGCAGAAAGCGAAGGGAACTGAAGTGCCTCTTGATGAAAGTGAAAGAGGTGAGTGAAAAAGTTGGCTTAAAACTCAACATTCAGAAATCTAAGTTCATGGCATCTGGTCCCAACCGTTCATGGGAAATAGATGAGGAACAGTGGCAACAGTGACAGACTTTATTTTTCTGGGCTCCAAAATCACTGCAGATGGTGACTGCAGCCATGAAATTAAAAGACGCTTGTTTGCTTCTTGAAGAAAAGTTATGACCAACCTAGACAGAATATTAAAAAGCAGAGACATTACTTTGTCAACAAAGGTCCATATAGTCAAAGCTATGGTTTTTCCAATGGTCATGTATGGATGTGAGAGTTGGACTATAAAGAAAGCTGAGTACTGAAGAATTGATGGTTTTGAACAGTGGTGTTGGAAAAGACTCTTAAGTGTCCCTTGGACTGCAAGGAGATCCAACCAGTCCACCCTGAAGGAAATCAGTCCTGAATAATTGGAAGGACTGATGCTGAAGCTGGAACTTCAATGCTTTGGCCACCTGATGCGAAGGGCTGACTCATCTAAAAAGACTCTTAAGCTGGGAAAGATTGAGGGCAGGCTGAGCAGGGCACAGAGGGATCAATTAAATACATCCAAGCCCTCAGGGAACTGCCCAACCCACAGTTGACAGACATAAGCAAATATGTCTGGAGTAAGTTTATAAGAACACTGGTAGCACAAAACAAAAGAGGAAGCAATTTGTTCATTCTGGAGTGGAGTTGGGGCCGTGTCAGGAAAAGCAACAGAGGAGAAGTGACACTGCAGCAGGGTCCCAAAGGGTTTGTAGAGTTTCACCTGGGGAGCAGGAGGGAAGGTGTTCGGCCGGGGCCCACCTGAGCAAGGCCATGGAGGCGTGCCGCACATACTGTTTGCTGTGCCCAGAGCTTCTGGTCCAAGTTAGAGTAACGCCAGTAACGCCAGATGCCTGGAGCCCAGGCTGAGCAGCATCAGGATAGGGAAGGCCCATCCTGGCCGCCTGAGTGGGGCGAGGTGGGGGAGCATGTTCTGATCCAAGCTGACTCCCCTTCAGGGAAAAGGTTGAGGCCATTCACACAGATGATTAACGAATTGGACCTTGTCCCAGTTCTGTGTTCATTTTTTAAAAAAAATAAAATTCGGCATCTGGAGAATCAAAAATAAACCTTTGCCCATTGGGACAGGAAGCCTGGAGACCAAGGGTTTCAGGGGAAGGGTTGGGGGATGAGTGAGGTAGGAACTGGATTGAGGGTCATCCAGAAAGGAACAGGATGAGAGGGAAGAGTGGCAAGTGGTCTGGGCCCTGCACTACCTTACCTGTTCTGGAGAGCCACTTGTCCTGCCTTGCCTTCCCTGGGCCAAATCCTCACCTCATTCTCTGCTCTCTCCACAGCTCTGGAGGCCTGTACTCTGAAAGGCGCTAGAAACAAAGCCTGTGAGTGTGATCCGGACTCCGGAGCCCCTAACCCACCACCACCATGGTAGGAAAAGGTGCCAAAGGGATGCTGGTGAGTACAGGGACCAGACTGCCGCGAGGTGGTTGGGGTCATGAGCACTGTCCATCCCTTCTTGGGCCTGCTGTCAGCTGCTGGCCCCGACAGGAGGGCCGAGAAGGCTCCATGGGGCCCAAGTCTGGCCCTGCCAGGACTCCTGAGGGCTAGGGCTATCGCAGGCCCAGGCAGGCAGCCCCTCACCCAGCAGGTTAGATACTACTGTGGTTTGGAGCCCACAGCAGACAGATTCTGCTACAGAGCCCGAAAGTCCTGCTGGGAGTCAGGAAGCACTCTCCCCACCCTCATCACAAGATACCCTGGAGATCAGGCTGCAGTCGATCCTGCCGGGAGGGCTGTCCTGTGGCTGACACCCTGACCTCCTCATCCTGTGCTCTGCCTGCTGTGGGGAGCATTCAGTAGGGGCTGATCAAGGAGTCCTCAGAGACTGATTTTTCTCTTCTTCCATTTGAAAAATAGCATAGAACATTTCATGTTGATTCCTCTTGTGAGGTCTTACAGGAAACATTCCTTTCCCCTTTCCCCAGGTCACGGCTCTTCACTGCCCACTGCCTCAGAGCACAGGAGAGGTGGTGCGAAGCAGAGGGCGAGAGCAGGGCCAGCTCATGGATGGATGGCTCATGGATGGACGGAGCAGGCCAGCTCTGGAATCAGAAGGCAGGAAAATACCCCAAGGGTGGTCGTTGTATTCCTTCTCTGGGGATATTGCCCAAGAACCAGTGAGACTGGGCAGCTGCCCGGGAGGAAGCCAGTGGCTAAGCATGGCCCTTCCCATGGCTCCTCCCTTACCCACAGGGATTTTCCTGTTGCTGTTCTCATTCAGCGAAAGACTGACCCAGGGTCTCTTGCAGAGCCCTCCCCAAACAAGCCCTGTCCCACCAGGGATTTCTGGGACTCTTTTTTCTTCGGTCCAGTGACATGTTGGGTAAGGAGCCAAACAGTTGTGCTCCAGGCTGAGGACCCGCTCTCCTGCCTGGTCCTGAACTTCCAGCATCCAGCCTCTCAGGCCTGCTCTGGTCTGGCCCACTCCTGATTGGAACAGGTCTGAATGAATTAGGCTTCTCAAAGTATTCCTGAGCCAGCCTGTGCTCTTGAATGCTCAGATGTGGGCAGACACATGAAGTGTTGAAATTGTCATGGGCCTGTAGCAGAAAGTGCAGTGCAGCTCTGCTCCTCCCTCCATGGAGATTCTGAGTCCTGTGGTCTCAGAAACCCTCTGAGGACTCACTGGGTGGTCTGCTTTCTCTGGAGTGACCCTGAAAGGACTGGGATGGGCAGGCAGGGGTGATGTGGGACCCACGTGGGCAGCACAGAGAGCCTGAATCCCAAGATCCCAGAACCCCTGCAGGGGCTGAGCTTCCCAGACCCCAGGCTCTGCGGGCTAGCCCATCTGCGGAAGGTAATGCCGCCTTGGGATGCCTGTTCCCAGACTATGATGTGCCTGAAGATAGCCAGAGCATAGTTTTCTTCATGCCTTTTGACCCTTGACATTGCCCGCTGCTGCTGCGTCTGAGGCTCCGTGGCAGGTCCCCTGGGCACCCCCAGAGGTTGCTTGAGATTCTATTCTTTCTCAGTTCTGCTTATGACCCTGGGCTACACTATTCTCAGGACTCAGTTGGAACCAGTGCTGCCTCCATGTAGCCCTTGTCTCTGAGGAGCACCATCCCTCTTTGCTAACCTGGGCAGCTGTATCTGGACTTCACTAGCTGCCCGTGGTCCCCTAAGGGCAGATCATGAAGGATGCTCCTTCTCTAGAGGCCACGGTGGGGCAGAACAGAGGGAGCCGAGGGCCATGCGTGTAAACCAGGGGCACTTGGACCCTCCAGTGTGTGACTTCTGTCACCATGTGTGTCCTGGTATCGGGAGCAGGCAGCTGGCCTGGCCATGAGGTCCTCACTTCCTTCCCCCTTTGCCCCAGGCTTGGGTGTGAAGACATGGGCCCCCTGGGGCTCCTCAGTGTCTACCATGTGTCGTCCTTGGAGCCTCTGCTGGGCTCCCCATGCGGCAGGTGCCCCATAGAGGGCAAGTCACTTCCCAGCCCGTGCCCAGGCCCATTGCCTGCTGCACTTGTCCCCCCACCCCCCAGCCCAGATGGTCTCTGCCAGGCCAGCTCAGCTGCCTCCCTCATGCCTCAGCAGCTCGTAGGACAGGGCCATGCAGGAACCCAGCTGGCCAGGGTGCTTCTGAGCCTGGGACCAGCTGGGATGCTTGGCGGCACCAGGGGTGGTGCAGGGGGTGGTTCCTTTCATGGAAACCTAGTGCCTCTATTTATACACATGTAGGACTAGGTTTCCTGGGGCTCAGAGGACAGGGAGCTGGTAGAGAGGAGCCGGGACAGGAGAGCCCCACTGGGTCAGCTTTAATCCCACGGTCTCACGCGAAGTCCAACTCAGTCCCCTTCCCTGCGGGCATGGAGGAGCTCCTGGTCTTGACTGACACTTCTACAGCCACCTGTGGTAGGGGTCAGCCCATGAGGGCTGCAGAGGCCCAGGAAATACGTGTCAATCCTGGGATCTTGGTTCTAGCTGGGTTTTAGAGGACGAGGAACAGATTTCCAGACAGATACAAAGAGAAGAGCTTTGCAGGAATAGGGAGAAGTACATCCAGATATGAGTGGAAGGAAAGACTTCATCCAGGGGCCAGGTGTCCCTCAGGCTGGGATAGCCAGGCTTCGAGGACTGGGTTAGAGAGGGCTAGGGACTGAGTGAGATAAATGAGCAGCAGCGTGTTCATCAGTGAATGGTAGCAACTTATGTGTCACACATCCTTATGAAGGGGGTGGTGTCCCCATTTTGCAGATGAGGATACTAAAGCTCAAAAAGGATGATTGATTTTCCCAAACTAACACATAGGAAAAAGACAGACTCCATGCACAATCCCAGGCTCCAGATCTCATCCTTTTAGTACCATCATGTGTTGCCTTTATGAGAAAGCACAAAATTATCTAGGAGAAATGGTTTTGTCCTGAAGGCCTGGGGTGAAGCAGCATGGGAGAGTGAGGTTGACTTCATCTGCCAGCAGCTGTCACCGGGACCTCAGCATCATCAAGGACCAGCTGAACATGTCCCACACTGATCAGGTTGCTGGACACCTGTGGTGAGGCCCCCAAGTGTGTGCAGTGGGGGTGGAGACAGGGAGGGTGGGACTGCAGATGGACCCTGATATACCACCCCTCACCTAGAGGAGGGAGTCCCCATCTGTTCTCCTTAAGTGAACAGGGCATAGAATGTAATACAAATGACAAGGACAGAACCATAAGGAAGCCAATGACTTCAGCCCAGCTTGGATATTTCTGTTGTTTTTAGGTGATTGGCTCAGACTGATCTGAAATAGCCTGGGCAGAGGCTGGGGTCCACCCCAAGGGCAGGAACACTGGTCAGGAGGCCAAAGACTCAGGGACAGGGACAGGTAGGGGACCCACTGAGAACCTCAGCTTAGGGCAAAGTATGGTGGCATCAGAGGCCATGTGAAGCCCAGCAGGCATCTGGGGACCTGACCTGGGATGCCCCAAAGTTCTACTGGGCCCCCCAGCAATCCCCACATCACCCAAACCTCCCAGCTGGCATCTTGGCATCTAAAGGACCTGTAAACACTAGGGAAACAAACACAAATGACCGTGCTAGCAGTGGAGGCCAAGGTGACAGGCGCCACCCCTGGCCAGGGCGTGGTGGGGGCAGGCGGTGACACCTCTCCACTGTCTCCCCAGTCTCTGTGTTGGGACCACAGGGTGGGGGTGGGGCACTCCCCTCAGCAGCTGTGCTCATATCTGGGAGTCCTGTAGACGGCTGGAGTCATTACTGCCCACCATGGGAATCTGGGCCTTGTCCAGGTCCAGCAGCTGGAACTCAAGCCCATCTTCAGGGGAGGGTAGAATGATGGGGGCGTAGGGCCCTGTTTTGCAGTCCAGGAGGGCGGGACCCCAGTCTCTGCTTGGCTTTGTTGCGTTTTTCAAATACTGCAGGAGAGGTAGGCATGGGGGAGGGATGGGCGGGCAGAGTGCATCAGAAGGGAGCCCTGGAGCGCCATCCATCCATCCACCCCCTTCTGATTCACCTGGCTGCCCCTGCCCCCACCCCTCATCTGGAGGAGGGTGTCCCTATCTGTTGTCCTTAAGTGAAACAGGGCGTAGAATGTAATACAAATGACAAGGACAGAACCATAAGGAAGCCAGCGATCTTGGCTCAACTTGGATACTGCTATTGGCTGTACCTGATTGTCTGGTACTGGATCACTGAGAAGATGAGAATCAACTGCAAAGAGTGGGGGTTGGGAGTGGGCATGAGTCCTGCCCAGCCTCACCCAAGCCTTAGGCCTCCTATCAGCACTGCTTCTCTCCCTCTCCAGTTTCCCAGACTAGAAAGAGGCATTTCAGGGAGGGCAGGGGTGACATCAACGTTTGGGTAGCAGAAGAAGCTGATGGGACCAGGGGTCCAAGGTATGATGGGCACTGCAGAAGGGGAGGGGTCTGGCTTCTGGAGAATCCTGAAGCAGGCAAGAAATTGTTCAACTGCCGTGGCCCTTGGAAGTCAGTTATACTCAAAGATTTGCAGTGGCCCTTCACTGTCTGCTGAATTAAGGCCAAATCCATGGCCTTTAAGACGTCAATGGCATTTCCCATCTACTAAGCCTTTTTTGGATGTTTCCTCCAGACCTGGGAGCTCCTGGGATTGCATCAGCTCTAGGTCTCCAGCGCCCAGCACTGTGCCTGGCACAATCTCATGTGCTGATCTGAACTGACTTATGCAGGGAGGTGGGAGCAATGGGGGAAAGGAAAGGGAGAAGTCCTGCCAGTCTATGGCTGCAGAGACAGCGGTGGACAGCCAGGGGAGGCTCCGAAGCCTAGAAACCGTGTCAGGCAGGGGGTGCTCTCAGGAACTGCTTTGGAAAGAGCCAAGGGATACCAGAGATAAAGCCTAAGGTTGCAGCAACAAAAATACTACAGGAAGCAGAAAGATGGGCAGGTGGCTCATGGCCCACCTGGAGGGTCTGGGGTGCTGCTTGGCAGGAGGCCTCAGCATACGACTCTCAAGCCTTCAGCTACATCCTGGAGCTCAGGCCCCTCCAGCCTTTTTAGGGGCTAAATTCTAGAAGTCAAGACCTGCATCCATCTGAGGGATGTTGCACTTAGAGGAGCTTATAACAAGTTTCCTCAATGGAACTAGAGCCTAATCTAATGTGTGGACAAATTCTTTACTTGAGCTGACAGAAGGATGGAGTTTGTAAAAAAAAAAAAAAACTTTTCAGTACTATGAAGAAGTAAAGCCTTCAAAAGGAAGCAGCCCAGAAGCATGCATCCACAGAGCCTGGCATCCTCATCCAAAAGTGATTCCAGCCTGGCTTTTTGAGCACAGAGAGGATGCTGTGGGCTTTGCCTCAGTTTCCTGGAGACACTGGATCCAGGCTACCTCCTGCCTCCTGCCCTGCCTGGGCGGTGCCCTGGGTCTTCCCACAGGGCGGCAGCTTGCTGGGAGCCCTGGAGGATGAGCTCCCCCAGGGCAGGTCCTCTGCCAAAGCCACAGCCCTTGAGGTCACAGTGCTTGGGGGTGGCGTCTGCCCTCTGCCGCCTCCTACCGCTTACAGAATAGTTTCATTCCTGTTTCAAAGCTGGGCCAGTGGCTAGACCTGGTGCCTGTGCCAGGCTTGGGAAGACCCCACACCCCATGTGATGGAAGCCTCAGCCCTCAGGGGCCTTCCCCCGCCCCCGCCCCAGAAACATGAGCCAATGTGGAAATCCGGTGCTGACCTCTCTGTGGCACAGAGGAACTGGCACGACTCCAGATACCGCCCTGACCATCAGGCTGACCCCTCTGTCACCCAGAGATGGCCCTGCCTCTTCTCTGTGGAGGGACCATAATGCTGCTGGTGAAAAGACAAGGAAGGGAAAAGCCCGTGAAAATAGAACAAAGGTCTGAGGACTAGAGTGAGGACCTCAGGTGGAACAAGAAGCACTCCTGGCTTGCCCAGTTTACATAGGGCAGGCCCAGGGGGGAGAAAAAACATAAGAGGAGCCAAACAGCCAGGGCTGTCTTCTCTTCATGTCTCTGGGTCCACATGCCCTCACACCTCGAGGGTGTATTTTCCTGCTCTTTTCTAAATAAAACTGAGCTGTAACACGGAGCTGTAACACTGATCTAAGAGGTAGAACACGGTCTGTTCAAGACCCAAGAGCTAAAACACGATGTGTCCGAGAGCTGTGACGCCCTGAGGGCTTTAATGTCCGTTGCTTCAAATTTTTGTTGAGACAGAATCGAGGAGATTACACTCGCCTAACCAAACGTACAAAAGCAGAGACATCACTTTGCCAACAAAAGTTCGCCTGGTCAAGGCTATGGTCTTTCCTGTGGTCATGTATGGATGTGAGAGCTGGACTGTGAAGAAGGCTGAGCACCAAAGAATTGATGCTTTTGAACTGTGGTGTTGGAAAAGACTCTTGAGAGTCCCTTGGACTGCAAGGAGATCCAACCAGTCCATTCTGAAGGAGATCAGCCCTGGGATTTCTTTGGAAGGAATGATGCTAAGGCTGAAACTCCAGTATTTTGGCCACCTCATGCGAAGAGTTGACTCATTGGAGAAGACTCTGATGCTGGGAGGGATTGGGGGCAGGAGGAGAAGGGGACGACAGAGGATGAGATGGCTGGATGGCATCACTGACTCGATGGATGTGAGTCTGGGTGACCTCCGAGAGCTGGTGATGGACAGGGAGGCCTGGCGTGCTGCAGTTCATGGGGTCGCAAAGAGTTGGACACGACTGAGCGACTGATCTGATCTGATCTGAACCAAACGTACAAAGAGATCATAAAATATTCCACAACCTGCACTTTCAGCTAAGACTCTGAGAAAACTCTCAAATTCCAGACTGTGTTTAAGTGTGAGGGTGAAAGATCATCCCATCCAAACTAGCAGAACAGGTTCAGAAAACCACAATGTTAAGAAGAATGGAGGGTTCAGAAAGGTCTTGGCTTTGGCAAAACTTAGAAACCATTCACAAATATTTTCCTACAGAAGAGGCTCTCAGGACTTTCCTGGTGGTCCAGTGGTTAAGAATCTGCCTGCCAATGCAGGGTTCACAGGTTGGACCCCTGGTCCAGAAAGATCCCATATGCCACAGAGCAAGTAAGCCTGTGCACCACAACTACTGAGCCCATTCTCCTAAAGCCCGTGTTCCAGCAGGAGAAGTCATTGCAACGAGGAGCCCACTCACCACAACTAGAGAAAGACTGTGTGCTGCAACAAAGACCTACCACAACCAAAAATAAATTTAAAAATTTTAGAGGTACTAATTTATGGAAGAAAAAAAAAGAGGCTCTCATCTGAGTAGGAATGCAGTGGCTAAGTCTGAGATCAAGCATTGGAGGAAGTAAAGAAAAGGGGAAGACTTTTAAGAGCACTGTTTACAAGTGTCAGGGATTGTCTTGGAAGTCAAGGGCAGTATTCCTTGACTGACCGATATTAAGGGAAAAGAGAAGATTGGTGGTAGAACTTCTTGAAACAGGACAGGATCCAAGAATCATATTTTTTAAAGATGTCAGTTACAGTTCCAATAGAGAGAGCTCTTGAATTGAGAAACTGGGAACACAACTCCAATATCTCTCCAGAAAAGACCAATCCATTCAAATATGAAAACCAAAACATGAGTAAAATACAGTATCCACAGAGGATACTAAAACACCAAAACAGAAATGGAAGATTGTAACTTCTCAAAAGAGAAAATTCAATAGAAAAGTGCTATTGAGGATCAAGGAAAAGTTAACAACATTGAAACACAAATTGAAAAAAAAAAGGAAAACAAAACTTAAGAAAGTAATTGCAGCTTTTACCAATTACAGAAATACCACAGGGCAGACAGAGGAATTCAAAGAAGTTATGTCCAGACAATAGGCTATGAGTAATAATAGGGGGAAGGGAGTCGAGGAGACAATGATAAGGGAAACTATAGGGGCTTCCCTGGTGCTAACAATGTTTCAGAAGTCTTTATTCTGTAATAATCCATTAAACTCTGCACTTACATTCACTTTTCTGTTTGAGTGCTATTTATCACAATAAAAAGGTTTTAACAATACTGTGAGAAATGTGGATTTTCAGCATAAGTGAAATTGTAAAAAATCAAACAAAAATGATAGATTGAAATAGGAAATATTTTATACAAGCACAAATCCCTCATGCTCAGAGTTTTGCCTTCAATTCCATTCCTTACTAAAAGGAAGAGTCGGGAGAATTTCCTGACTTCAAGTCTGGGACAAGGAATGAATAAGTGAACCTGGTGCTTCTTATTGTGCCAGAAAATAAGGGAACTTCCCAAGATAATTAGGACTGTGTCAAATGGACGCCGAGAAGGCAATGGCACCCCACTCCAGTACTCTTGCCTGGACAATCCATGGGTGGAGGAGCCTGGTGGGCTGCAGTCCATGGGGTCGCTGAGAGTTGGACATGACTGAGCAACTTCACTTTTCACTTTCATGCACTGGAGAAGGAAATGGCAACCCACTCCAGTGTTCTTGCCTGGAGAATCCCAGGGACAGGGGAGCCTGGTGGGCTGCCGTCTGTGGGGTCGCACAGAGTCGGACATGACTGAGGTGACTTAGCAGCAGCAGCAGCAGCGAATGGATGCAGCTGAAGTGACACCAGGGAAAGTAGAGTAGGAAGCACCAGGAATTCACGTCCGTGACTGCAGAATTTGCCTGATGTAATTACTTTGGAACAAAGGAGTCTACTAAATGCTTGTGACTTCAAGGGAAGTTGGGAAAGATATACTGCAGTTAATTACAGTTTCAGCTCTTAGGCAGTTAGTGGCTGTCCCCATACAGCCTGGGCCCCATACCAGGAGGCTGTGCACACATTTCTGGAGCAGCCTGCCTCAGCTTGTGGGAGTCAGAGTGGGCAATGGGAACTTTGTGCTCCAAATCATGGGTCATCTGTGTTTTAATTGCTGCTTCTGATCATGTGCAGACAGAGGTGGGGAGCCATTGTTGCAACTCCCACGGCAATCGTCACAAACCTCTCCTCCTCCAAATGACAGAAACTAAGGGTATTTCAAAGGACTGGCACCTGTTTCTCTCTCTCTGTCTGACCATGTCACATGGCTTGCAGGGTCTTAGTTCCCAGACCAGAGATGGAAACTGTGCCCCCTGCAGTGGAGGCACAGAGTCTTAACCAGTGTACCGCCAGGGAAGTCCCTGGCATCTGTTTCTTTCTCCCTTCATTTTCCCTTTTTTCACATTTTGGGAACCATACATTTAAGAACTAGTATACTCAAAAGCTTCTCAGGTGGCTCAGTGGGTAAAGAATCTGCCTGCAGTGCAGGAGACACAGGAGACAATGGTTCAATCCCTGGGTTAGGAAAATACCCTAGAGGAGGAAATGGCAACCCGTTCCAGTATTCTTGCCTAGAGAATCCCATGGACGGAGAAGCCTGGTCTGCTACAGCCCTTGGGGTTGCAAAAAGTCAGACATGACTGAAGTGACTGCCACGCATGCACACACGTGCGTGCACACACACACACACACATACACATACTCAAAAGCAGCCACATATATGGAAAATTTAGAAAGTCACCAGACATACGTAAGAAAAGATCCAGACTCATAAAATATCTGGGAAACCTTAAGCTTACCTGTGCATCAGGTATCTATATCAGATAAGCATCAGGTTGATGCTGTCACAGAGACAACATACACCAGTTTAAATAAACTATAAACAAAATCAGTAAACCCCGAGGAAGAGGAAGAATTTGATTTCAAGAGTTCCTACATCATAAGATTCAAATGTCCTGCTTTCAACAACAAAAAAATCATGAGTCATAAAAGGACAGGAATGTTATGACCCATTCAAAGGGGAAAAAATAAATGTCTAAGAAAGACCAGATGGTGAACTTCCTACACAAAGAATTTAAAACAACTGTCTGTCTTAAAGATGCTCAAAGAGCTGAAAGAAGATGTGAACAAAGTCACAAAACTGATGTACGAACAAAATGGTAATTTTAATAGAAAACCTAAAAATAAACTAAAAAATTTTGGAGTTTAAAAATGTAACTAAAATAAAACTGACTAAAGGGATTCAAAAGCAGATTTGAGTAGGCAGAAGAATCAGCTGGAGAAGGCAATGGCACCCCACTCCAATACTTCTGCCTGGCAAATCCCATGGGTGGAGGAGCCTGGTAGGCTGCAGTCCATGGGGTCGCTAAGAGTCGGACACGACTGAGCGACTTCACTTTCACTTTTCACTTTCATGCATTGGAGAAGGAAATGGCAATCCACTCCAGTGTTCTTGCCTGGAGAATCCCAGGGACGGGTGAGCCTGGTGGGCTGCCGTCTATGGGGTCACACAGAGTCGGACACGAATGAAGTGACATAGCAGCAGTAGCAGCAAGAATCAGCTACTTTGAAGATAGGACAATTGAAATTGTCAAGTTGAGGAAAAGGAAGAAAAAAAAAGATTGAAGAAAACTGAAATGAACGCCTAAATGACCTGTGGGACAACATCAAGCAGATCAACATATGCATTGTGGGAATCCTAGAAGAGAGAGAGGAGTGGAGAGACTGCTTGAAAAAATAATGGGTGAAAACATCTCAAATGTGATGAAAGACATGAACATAGCCCTCCAAAGAGCTCAGTGAACTTCAAGTAGGATAAAATCAATCAAGGAAATCCACACTGAGACACATTATAATCAAACTGTCTATAGACAAAGAGGATCTTGAGAGCAGTAAGAAAGTAACTCATCACATATAAGGGATCCCAGATGAGATTATTAACAGATTTCTCATTAGAAACCTTGGATGCCAAAAGGCAGTGGGTTGATATAATAAAAAAATGCTGAAAGAAACTGTCTAACCACAAATCTAATAACTGGCAAAACAGTCTTTCAAATATGAAGGAGATATTAAGTCATTCCCAGATAAATGCTGGAAGAGTTTATTACCATTAGAACATCTTTTGTTCTAATGAGGTGACTCTTGGTGACCTTCTGGATAGGGACTGGTCACCAGAAAGACCAAGCCATCATTAGAAGCTTGGACTTTGGGGCCCTATTCCTCATTCTCCAGAGACAAGAGAGGGCCTAGAAAATGAATTAATATTTGATGATGTCTACATGATCAAGTCTCCATAAAACCCCCCAAAGTACTAGAGAGCTTCTGGGTTATTGAACATATGGAGGTGCTAGGAGGGTGGTGTACCTGAGAGGGAATGGAAGCTCTGTGCCCCTTTCCCATACCTCATCCTCTATGTACCTCTTTACCTGGCTGTTCAATTGTATTCTTTAAAGTATCATTTTGTAATAAATCAGCAATAGTAAATAAACTTTTGCTGGGATCTGTGAGCTGCTCTAGAAAATGATCAGATCTCAGGAGGAGGTCATAGAAACTGGTCCCAATTTACAGACAGTCGGTCAGATGCCAAGGTGACAACCTGGACTTGTTATTGGTGTCTGAATCAGGGGGTAAAGACTTCCCTGCTTGTCCCATGGCTAAGATTCAATGTTCCTAATGCAGAGGGCCTGGGCTCTATCCCTGGTGAGGAAACTAGATGCCACATGCTGCAACTAAGAGTTCCCATGCCACAACTCAAGGTCCCACATGCTGTAACTACAGGATCTTGTATGCCTCAACTAAAAATCCTGCATGCCACAACTAAGACCCAGCACAGCCAAAGAAATAAAAATAACGGGCTTCTCTGGTGGCTCAGTGGTAAAAAAAAAATCCACTTGCCAATGCAGGAGACATGGGGTCGATGTCTGGGCTGAGAAGATCCCACATGCCATGGAGTAACTAAGCCTGTGCACTACAACTACTGAGCCTGTATTCTAGAGTCCAGGAGCTGTGACTGCTGAGCCCATGTGTCACAACTACTGAAGCCTGAGCTCCATAGAGCCTGTGCTCCATGACAAGAGAGTCCACTGCAATGAGAAGCCCTCAAACTGCAACTAGAGAAAAACCCACACAGCAACAAAGACCCAGCACAGTCAAAAATAAATAACATAAGTAAAATTATTTTTAAAATTAAAAATAAATATTAAAGAAAAGAGGAAATAAAGGGGGGACAGTCTGTGGGACTAAGCCCTTAACCTGTAGGACTGGGCACTAATTCCAGGCAGTTAGTTTCTTGTTGCAGAAAACCCACATATCTGATGTCATAAGTGTTATGTGAGAGAGAATGAAGGAAAACAGTTTTCTTAGGTACCAATGCATAAAAAATGCAATTATTTTGTATTTTTGGACTCTTAATATATAAAGATGTAACTTTGTGACATTAATAGCTGAATTGGAATGGGGACAGGACTGTATGGAGCTTTTATTTTAATCACATTAAAGTGGTAAAAATTCAAATTAGTATGATAATGTTTTGGGATGTCAAATTTAATCCCTACAGTGAACACAAAGAAAATAGTTATATGATATTAAAAAAAGGAAATGAGAAGGGAATTAAAGTTTCACTACAAAAAAAAATCAACTAAACACAAAAGATATAATACAGGAAACAAGGGGCAAGAAAGCTAAATGCATACTGAAAACAAAGAGCAAAATGACAGAAGCCCCTCCTTATCATTAATTACTTTAAATATAAACAGTTTGAACTCTCCAATCAAGACAGAGGTTGGAAGAATGGATTCAAATAAACATGGTATAATTATATGTTGTTTACAAGAGACTATTTTTTTATTTTTTAACTTTACAATATTGTATTGGTTTTGCCATATATCAACATGAATCCACCACAGGTATACACGTGTTCCCCATCCTGAACCCTCCTTCCTGCTCCCTCCCCATACCATCCCTCTGGGTCGTCCCAGTGCACTAGCCCCAAGCATCCAGTATTGTGCATAGAACCTGGACTGGTGACTCATTTCATATATTATACATGTTTCAATGCCATTCTCCCAAATCATCCCACCCTCTCGCTCTCCCACAGAGTCCAAAAGACTGTTCTATACATCAGTGAAGAGACTACTTTAGATCCAGAGACAAAAATAGGCTGAAAGTGACCAGATGGAAAAAGATATTCCACAGAAATAGTAAAAGAGTTGGCATGGCTATACTCAGTTCGGTTCAGTCGCTCAGTTGTGTCCAACTCTTTGCAACCCCATGAATTGCAGCATGCCAGGCCTTCCTGTCCATCACCAACTCCCGGAGTTCAGTCAAACTAACGCCCATCGAGTCGGTGATGCCATCCAGCCATCTCATCCTCTGTCGTCCCCTTCTCCTCCTGCCCCCAAATCCCTCCCAGCATCAGAGTCTTTTCCAATGAGTCAACTCTTCACATGAGGTGGCCAAAGTACTGGAGTTTCAGCTTTAGCATCATTCCTTCCAATGAACACCCAGGAGCGATCTCCTTTAGAATGGGCTGGTTGGATCTCCTTGCAGTCCAAGGGACTCTCAAGAGTCTTCTCCAACACCACAGTTCAAAAGCATTAATTCTTCGGTGCTCAGCTATCTTCACAGTCCAACTTTCACATCCATACATGACCACTGGAAAAACCATAGCCTTGACTTATGGGTCACTCAGTCGTATCCGACTTTTTGCAACCCCATGGACAGTAGCCAACCAAGCTCCTCCATCCATGGGATTTTCCAGGCAAGAATACTGGAGTGGGTTGCCATTTCCTTCTCCAGGGGATCTTCCCGACCCAGGGATCGAACCCAGGTCTCCCGCATTGTAGGCAGACACTTTACCGTCTGAGCCACCAGGGAAGTCCATCGCCTTGACTAGTGGCTAGCAAATATAATAGACTTTAAATCAAAAAAGATTGCAAGAGACAAAGGATATTATATATTAGTATATTAATAAAGGTTCAACACAGCAAAAAGATGCATAATTATAAAGATTTACACCTAATAATAGGTCAAAGTATCTGAAACCAAAACTGACAGAATTGAAGGGACAAATAAACTGTTTTAACTAACAGTTGGAGATGTCAGTATCTCACTCTAAATAACAAATATAGAACAACCAGACAGAAGATGAGTAGGGAAACAGAAGTTGAACAACACATAAATCAACTAGATATAATAAACATATACAGAACACTCTACTCAACAAGATACACATTCTTCTCAAATGCACATAGTGCATTCTTCAGAATAGGGCATATGTCAGGTCACAAATTAAGGCTCAAGAGATTTTAAAAGACAGAAATCGATAGTGGCAAGAATGCTGGAAAATATCCAAATTTATGGAATTAAACAACATACTCTTAAACAACCAATAGGTCAAAAAAGAAATCAAAAGGGAAAGTAGAAAATCCTTAGATAAACAAAAATGAAAACAACACTAAAAAACTTACAAGGTTCAGCAAAAGCAATGCTAAGAGGGAATTTATAACTGTAAATGCTGGTAATTTAAAAAGATCTCAAACCAACAACCTAGTTTTCTGCCTTCAGATCAGATCAGATCAGTCGCTCAGTCGTGTCCGACTCTTTGCGGCCCCATGAACTGCAGCACGCCAGGCCTCCCTGTCCATCACCAACTCTCGGAGGTCACCCAGACTCACATCCATCGAGTCAGTGATGCCATCCAGCCATCTCATCCTCTGTCGTCCCCTTCTCCTCTTGCCCCCAATCCCTCCCAGCATCAGAGTCTTCTCCAATGAGTCAACTCTTCGCATGAGGTGGCCAAAATACTGGAGTTTCAGCCTTAGCATCATTCCTTCCAAAGAAATCCCAGGGCTAATCTCCTTCAGAATGGACCGGTTGGATCTCCTTGCAGTCCAAGGGACTCTCAAGAGTCTTCTCCAACACCACAGTTCAAAAGCATCAATTCTTTGGCGCTCAGCCTTCTTCACAGTCCAGCTCTCACATCCATACATGACCACAGGAAAGACCATAGCCTTGACTAGGCGAACCTTTGTTGGCAAAGTAATGTCTCTGCTTTTGAATATGCTATCTAGGTTGGTCATAACTTTCCTTCCAAGGAGTAAGCATCTTTTAATTTCATGGCCGCAGTCACCATCTGCAGTGCCTTAAGGAACTAGAAAAAGAATAAAATCAACCCAAAGTTAGCAGGAAAGAAATATTAGAGAAATATCACTGAAACCAAAAGTTGGCTTTCGGGAAAGATTAACAAAATTCCCAAACCTTTAGCTAGACTGATCAAGAAAAAGAGAAGACTCAGATGACTGGTAGCAGAAATGAAAGTGAAGACACTACTACCAATTATATAGAAATAAAAAGAATCGTAAGAATAGAGTACTATGAACAGTTGCATGCCAACAAATTGGATAACCTAAATGAAATGGATAAAATCATAGAAAAACAATACATAGCAACACAAAATTATGAAAAAATAGAAAATCTGAATACACCCACAACTAGTAAATCAGTAACCAAAAACTTCCAGGACAAAGAAAGATCCTGAACCTGATGGTTTCATGCTGAATCCTACATTAAACATTTAAAGAAAAATGTCAATGTTTCTCAAATTCTAACAAAAAATTGAAAAGGGGACTTCCCTGGTAGTCCACTGGCTAAGAATCCACCATACAATGCAGGGGACCCAGGTTCGGTCCTTGGCTGGGGAATTATCTATACTTTGCAGGGCAACTAAGCCTATGTGCTGCAACTACTGAGCCCACGCTCCACAACTAGAGACCCTGCATGATGAAGATCCCAAGTGCCACAACCAAGACCCAATGGGCTAAATAATTTAAAAAAAAAACAAAAAACAAAACTTAAAAAAGGGGACTATTTCTTAATCTATTCTATGAGCTAAGCATTGCCCTGATACCAAAGCTAGACAAAGATATCACAAGTAAAGTATAAACCACCATTTTTATGAAAATAGGTACAAAAATCCTAAAAAAAGCAAAACCTAGCAAAACAAATCCACCTGCATATTAAGCAGATTATACAAAATGACCAATTGGAATTTATCCAGGAATGCAAGGCTGATTTGACATACAAAAAGCAATCAATATAATATACTACATAAGTTAAATAAAGGTGAAAAAACCACATCATCTCAGCTGATGCAGAAAGAGCATTTGAAAAATCCAATACCCTTTCATGATTAAAAAAAGAACAAAACTAAAAGAAACTAGGAATAGAAAAAAAAATCAACATGAAAAACCCACTGCTAACATCACAGTAAATGGTCAAAGACTGAATGCTTTTTCTCTTAAGATCAGAAAAAAGACAAGGTTGCCTGCCTCCATCACTTCTATTCATATAGCAATGGAAGTTCCAGGCAAAGCAATTAGGCAAGAAAAATAAATACAAGGCATCCAAATGGGAAAAGAAATAAAACTATCTCTGTTGCCAGATGGTACAATATTACATGTAGAAAATCCTCAAGATTACAGACATACAGACCTGTTAGAACCAATAAATAAATTAAGCAAACTACCAGGATACAAATTCATCACACAAAAATTTGCTGTTTCTATAGAGTGCAATGAATAACCTAAAAATGAAAGTAGGAAAACAATTTACAATAGCATAAAAAATAATTACTTAGGGACTTCCCTGGTGCTCCAGCGGTTAAGAAGAATCTGCCTGCCAATGCAGGGAACACAGGTTTGATCCCTGGTCCAGGAAGGGACGTGCCACAAGGCAACTAAGCCCAGAAGCCACAACTATTGAAGCCTGAGTGCCCTGGCCCTCTGCAACAAGAGAAGTCACTGAAATGAGAAGCCCACACACTGTAACTAAAGAAAGACCCAGTGCAGCCAGAAATAAAATTTTAAAAATAATTACTTAGAAATAACCAGAGTTTAACTTAATCACTGAAAACAACAAAATACTGCTGAAGGAAATTAAAGACATAGAGAAAAAGGGAAGAAATAGTATAGCCAAAGCAATATACAGGTTTAATGCAATCCCTGTCAAAATCTACTTTTTGCAAAAATAGAAAAATCAATCCTGAAATTTATATGGAGTCCCAAATATCCAAAAACAATCTTGAAGAGGAAGAACCAAATTGGAAAGTTCACATTTCCTGATTCAAAACTTACTATAAAGCTACAGAATCAAAACAGTATCTTTGGCATTAAGGATAGACCAACAGAAAGGAAGAAAGCCAAGAAATAAATCCTTACCTATATGGTCAAATGATTGTCAGAAGATGACAAGAGCATTCAGTAGGGGAAAGGACAATCTTTTCAATAAACTGGTACTGGTATAATTGGATATCCACATGGAAAAAAATGAAGTTGGACCCTTACCTAACACCATATACACGGATTTCCCCAGTGGATAAGAATCCACCTGCCAAGGCAGGGGACTTGAGTTTGATCTCTGGTCTGGGAAGAGTCCACATGCCTCAGAGCAACTAAGCCTGTGTACCACCACTACTGAGCCCGCAGTCTGGAGCCCACAAGCCACAACTACTGAAGCTTGTATGCTCCAGGGTCCCCAGGCCACAACTAATGAACCCCTGTGCTGCTGCAACTACTGAAGTCAGTAGGTCTAGAGCCTGTGCTCCACTACCAGAGAAGTGATCACAGCTGGAGAGTAGCCCCTGTTCTCTGCAACTAGAGAAAGCCCACAGGCAGCAATGAAGACCCCATACGGCCAAAATAAATAAATAAATAATATAAATAAACAAATATAGTAGTGTGGACATGTTGATTGCCGGGAGCCAGCACAGGAGATCCCACCCATGGCGGAGGAGACCTGACAGGCAAGACGGATCAGGACTCGAGGGACTCCCTGGACCTGCTTGAGCATCTACCCCGAAACCAATCTGTCTGTCTACTGTTTAATATATTATGCCTTTCACCAACTCTTCTGACATTAACAGGGGGCTATCCCCGACCACCTTTCTCTGAAGGAGATCAACTTAGGGCTCTAGTTAATAAGTCTCCTGGGCATGAAAGGAGTATTTCAATTCTAAGCCCTCTGTTGGCATTCTAGCTTGCTTGGTAGGTTTATCCATACTCTTGCAACTAACACACATGATTGTTCACAACTTCCCAACCATGAAAGACACGGGAAGCCTAAGCATTCTAAAAGTCCTAATGGGCATAGAGCCCTTCGAGGGGTGAAAAATTATTAGGATAGTACTGGTGAAGGGTTTCATTGTTGAGCCAATGCTTGCTGCCAAGTTTCCATATCCCTTATCCATTGTGTGCCTGGGAGTGCATTAGTTAATATAGTTGGAATGTAGGAAAAACAAGTAGTAGCCTTGGCATTAGCAACATAAGACCTCTGAATTAATAAGTTCTTTCTTTGTTGTAACCCACTGCACCTTTGCTCCATGAGAATGTAACTTTATTTAGTACTTTCTGAGGGTGACACAGATTGGAAAAATAAAGAAAAAACACTCTAAGGGAAAACAAGTTCTCTGGTTGACCAACCTTTATCAGAAAAGGGTCATAAAGTGTCAACAGGCCTCCAGGCCAGAAGATAATGTACGTAAGAGAAACCCAAGTAAGACGGTAGGTCTTGCAAGAGGGCTGCTGCTGCTGCTAAGTCGCTTCAGTCGTGTCCGACTCTGTGCGACCCCACAGACAGAAGCCCACCAGGCTCCCCTGTCCCTGGGATTCTCCAGGCAAGAATACTGGAGTGGGTTGCCATTTCCTTCTCCAACGTATGAAAGTGGAAAGCGAAAGTGAAGTCGCTCAGTCGTGTCCGACTCTTAGCGACCCCATGGACTGGAGCCTACCAGGCTCCTCCGTCCATGGGATTTTCCAGGCAAAAGTACTGGGGTGGGGTGCCATTGCCTTCCCCGTGCAAGAGGGCATCAGAGGGCAAATCACATAAGACCGTTGTAAATGGAAAGGTATGCAGAAAACATCCTGGTTTTGGTAAAGGTCAAAACTGATGGAATGTTGAGCTGATTCTGCATGACTCTGCATCTTTTACTTCTGGAAATGTGTAACTCAGGGTATAAAAGCTCCTTTTGAAAATAAAGCTGCAGACCCCATTTCACCTAAGCTTGGTCTCCTGTGTCATCTTTTGCCAACGCCGTTCATCCTGAGGGTATCCCTGGACTCTGCTGAGACTGGACCCTGGCAGTTGATCTCAGGCAAGGGTTTAAAAAATTAAAAACACGCACACACACACAAAATTAACTCAAAATAGATTTTAAAAATGGCCAAACTATAAAACTCTTGAGGAAAAAACAGAAAAGTTTCATGATATTGGATTGGCAATAATTTCTAAGAGCTTATACTGCAGGCACAGGTAACAAAAGAAAATATAGACAAAATTGACTTCATCAAAGTTTAAAATTTTTCTGTATCAAAAGACACTATCAAAAGAGCCTAAAGGCAACCCATTTAAATGCAGGGACTGGAATAGGTATTTGTACACACATATTCAAGCAGCATTATTTACAATAGCCAAAATGTGGAAGCAAGTCAAGTGTCCCTCAACAGATTAAACAAAATATGATATATGCATACAGTAGAATATAAATCAGTCTTAAAATGGAAGGAAATTCTGACACAGGCTTCAACATTAAGACATTAAGCCAAGTGAAATAAGCCAGTCAAAAACACGATGTATGATTCTATTCATGAGATACTTAAGGAAGTCAAACTCGAGGAGACAGAAAGTAGTAATGTAAATGTGTCTAATCCCACTGAATTATATAAACATCACTATGTATAATGATATTTTTACGGTATACAGATTTTACCATAATTTTTAAAACATTTAAAAAGGGGCACATAAGGGGTTCCCACTGGCCAAATTTGGAACAATTTGAGAATCAAAAAGAACAACTGTTGATTTTAATAGATTAAATCTATGAAAGTTTATGAACCAAAAGTGACAATGGGTCAGATATTATCCCAGCTCTGAACGTTGCAAACTGAAGTGAAAAATTAAGCATTTATTCTATCTGATAGGAAACTATTATTTCAAATTCACCAAATGATTCCAGTTGTTTAAGAAAAATCCTATTTTACAGAAGAGTACAAACTAAGACATACAGAAGGAATGGTGGAAATGGAAAATCAATTTACAACCTCTAAGGGAACTTCTTTGGAAGGAATGATGCTAAAGCTGAAACTCCAGTACTTTGGCCACCTCATGCAAAGAGTTGACACATTGGAAAAGACTCTGATGCTGAGAGGGATTGGGGGCAGGAGGAGAAGGGGACGACAGAGGATGAGATGGCTGGATGGCATCACTGACTCGATGGACATGAGTCTGGGTGAACTCCAGGAGTTGGTGATGGACAGGGAGGCCTGGAGTGTTGTGATTCATGGGGTCGCAAAGAGTCGGACACGACTGAGCGACTGAACTGAACTGAAGGGAACTTTTGATTAAGGAAAAATTAGTATTTGTTTAAATGAAAGTGAACGATTAGTGGGGAGGGAGACATTGGATGGATCCCAGGTAAAATTACAAATTACTTTCTGACAATAAAGCTGAAATATAAGTTCAAATAGATAAATGAGGCTTTTCTCTCCTCTAATTCAAGGGCCATACCTAATGTCATCAAAGTTGGGAGCCAGATGTATCTTCGGATAGTACCTTTGAGCCATCCTTACCCCAAATCAGGAGTCCAATTAGCTTTAAGATCTTTAGAGAGAATACATTATATAATAATTTAGATCAAGCTAAATCATAATGATGAAAGTGAGAGAAGAGAGTGAAAAAGTTTGGCTTAAAACTCAACATTCAGAAAACTAAGATCATGGCAACTGGTCCCATCACTTCATGGCAAATAGATGGGGAAACAGGGGAAACAGTGACAAACTTTATTTTTTGGGGCTGCAGAGGGTGACCGCAGCCATGAAATTAAAAGATACTTGTTCCTTGGAAGAAAAGTTATGACCAACCTAGACAGCATATTAAAAAGCAGAGGCATTACTTTGCCAACAAAGGTCCATCTAGTCAAGGTTATGGTTTCCAGTAGTCATGGATGGAAGTGAGAGCTGGACTATAAAGAAAGCTGAGCGCCGAAGAATTGAGGCTTTTGAACTGTGGTGTTGGAGAAGACTCTTGAGAGTCCCTTGGACTGCAAGGAGATCCAACCAGTCCATCCTAAAGGAAATCAGTCTCGACTGTTCAATATGCTGAAGTTGAAACTCCAATACTTTGTCCACCTGATGCAAAGAGCTGACTCATTTGAAAAGACCCTGATGCTGGCAAAGATGGAAGGTGTGAGGAGAAGGGGATGACAGAGGATGAGGTGATTAGATGGCATCACTGACTCCATGGACATGAGTTTGAGTAAACTCCAGGGGTTGGTGATAGACAGGTTGGCCTGGTGTGCTGCAGCCCATGGGGTTGCAAAGAGTCGGACATGACTAAGCAACTGAACTGAACTGAACTGAAATCATACCACAAGAAAGCAATCTGATAAGTCCACAAGGAGGAACAGTCTACAAGGCAAAAGTTAATATGATGAAAAATGAAAGATCAGTCAGGAGAAAAGAAAACTCTAATTTGAAAGAGACTTAAATTGGATTTTGGTTTGGACACACTAACTGGAAAGGGCATTTTAGAAGCAACTAGATAATTTGAATAAGAATTACATCTAAGTAAACAACAAGGTGCTCCTATATAGCACAGGGAACTATACACAATATCCTGTGATAAACCATAATGGAAAAGAATATGAAAAAGAATATATATGTGTGTATGATTGAATCACTTTGCTGTACAGCAGAAATTAACATGACATTGTAAATCAACTGTACTTCAAAACAATTTTTAAAAAAATTTTGAAAGAATTATATCTAAGATGATATTTAGAAATTATCATTCATTAACTCCGAAGATGTTTTAATGTGTTTTGACTATGGAAGAAAAGAAATTATCCTATCTGTTTTATCAAAACTCCATCCATTTTATTCACCACTTACACTCAGTAACTAATATAAAGTAGGCACATAATAAGCACCAGAGGTCTATCTACTGGATGGGTATTTCTGGGGGTACACAGCCCCTTTTCCTTCCCTTTTCCTTTCCTGATTCTTCACAGGCAAACTTCTTTGGGGATGTCTACAACACTTTACCACTATCTCAATTGACTATTCCTCCAAGTCCTATTTCTGTCTCCCATTTCTCCACAGAAACAGCTTTCATAAAGGTTACTGATGATCTCCATGTTATCAAGTCCAAACACGTGTCAGAGTCCTCCTGTGCCTGACCTTTCACCAGTTTCTGAGACTACTGGCCATTGTTCTCTTTCTTTTAAAAAATTTTTATTGGAGTATAGTTGATTTACAATGTTGTATTATTTTCTGCTGTATAGCAAAGTGAATATGTTATATGAATACATATACATATACACACTCTTGTTTTAGATTCTTTTCCCATAAAAAGAATAATGGCCATTGTTTCCTTAAATGCTTCCTTCCCCTTGGCCTCTGAAACAAAGGGATACACTGGCCAGGTCTTTCTTCTTCCCTTCACTCTGGCCTTCCTCTTCAGTCCCCTTTTGCATTATGCTACTCTCTGGGCAACCTTTCTCAGGTTAATAAATCCACTTCTGTTTGTAGTCATTCTTAAATCAATAGCTCCAGGGTAGACCTGTTCTGAATTTTCCAGTTGCTTAATGCTCAGTCTACTTGGATAGCCCAAAGGCACTTAGTTTTTGGACTAAGTCCAAAATCCAGGCACCCATCCCTCAACGTACCCCCAGGAGAAAGAAACGATTATTCCTGTTCCTTCTCATCCTTTGCTCCCAGAAAATGTCCCCAATCCAAGTTAATTACCAATTCTTGTGGTGTCTACCTCCAACACGTCTCTAAGATCTATTCCATTCTCTAAGATCTCATTCGATTCTCTAAGATCTATTCTCCACTCTCACCTTTCTAGGTCAGCCACCACTTTGATTGGATTATCACCATAGCTTTCTAATTATTGCCTTGATTTCTGCCCATGCCCACCAGGACATAAATCACGTGCCATTTATTCAGTTAATCAGCTCAGCATTGGTTGCTGGGGTTGAAGAGATTCCAGGTAACTACTGATAGAGACTTCTGAGTACTCAGGGAAGAAGACAAAGTTGTAAAGTCAGCGGGAAGCAGATAGGGAGGAAAACATTACTAATTGGCAGGCCTTTGACAGACACTGGAAATACAATGGTAAGTTTACCATCATATATTTTACCATTTATTAATATATAGTTTTAAAAAAACAAATTTAAATATGATTGATCATACTTCAACTCTTCATTGGCTTTCCCCTGCTCGTGGAACAACCAACTCAAGCCCAGCAGGCCTTAGGTAGTTCCAGAATCCCTGCCTCCCCTCCCCTTGACCACTCTCCCATCACTCTCTTGGCCTTGGTCTCTTCCTGAATCTTTACTACCTCCAAGGTGGAGGCATTCTGTCTCTGGTCTCAGGACCTGCCAACTTTTCACCTAACCATTTTTCTCCAGTCCCAGAATGAATACTCAGCTGTCTTTTCCACATCCTAAATCAGATCAAATACCTCTACTCTTTGTTCCTGTGGTCCCTGTATTTCTTTTTTTATAGTTATTTCTACACTTCCAATCATTCAGCTGCTGCTGCTGCTAAGTTGCTTCAGTCGTGTCCAGCTCTGTGTGACCCCATAGACGGCAGCCCACCAGACTCCTCTGCCCCTGGGATTCTCTAGGCAAGAATACTGGAGTGGTGCATGCAGCCATGCTGAGTCACTTCAGTCGTGTCCGACTCTGTGCGACCCCATGGACAGCAGCCCACCAGGCTCCTCTGTCCAAGGGATTCTCTAGGCAAGAATATTGGAGTGGGCTGCCGTTGCCTTCTCTGAATCATTCAGCTACTTATTAGTAAAACGATCGATGAAATATCTGATGGAAAACTCACCGTCCTATTCCCAGGGTCTGCCAATTTGTAATTTTTTCCTCTCCGCTTCCACCAACTTTCTTTGTCTTCTTTCCAGAGTCCTCAAAAAAGTCTCTATCAGAAGTTACCTGAAATCTCTTTACTCCCAGCACCTAACGCTAAGACTATTAACAGAACAAACGACACATGATTAATGTTCCCTTCCTTGCATCCCTTCCCTTTCCAACCTATTCCTCGGATCCCTAATCCTAAAGATTTCTGCTTCCCTCGACTCCCCCAACCTCCATGCTCTCAGCCCCAAGGTGGTGTCCTGGGGTGATGCCCTGACTCACCTCTGTGAACTGGTGCTGAAGCCACATGCCACTGGTTCAGGCCCTCGGCCCCCTGCTCCATTTGAACTTGGGATGGGATGCACACTGACACTGTGCTAGGGTCCAGACCCACACCCGAGCAGAGCTGAGACTTGCGGCACATAGCAGGTCTGGTACTACCACCCCACAATCAGACTGCCCAGCGTCTGCTTCTCACTGCTTGGGGGCAGGGGGTGCGGGGGTTGGGTTGGGTTGGGGTGGGTGGAGTGGAGCCAAGGGCCACACCCACCAACCCTCACAGCACCTGCTGCCCCACCCTGCTGTGCTTCAGAGCTGATCCTGCCCTAAGGCAGCAGGGTCACTAACAGGGGACCTCAAGACTTTCATTACTTATGCCTCACGTCTTCGACACCCAACCTACCCCACCTGCCTTTCTGAGCATTTCTCTTTGGCCTAAGTGAGGATGGGGACCTTGAGGTTTCAGACTTCAGTCAGGCCATGTTGACTTTATGGGGGGATGAGGAAAGGAGGCTGGAGAGAACAGCAGGTCAGGGTGTCGGGTGTCTGCAGACAGGAGAGCTTCCAGAACCAGCTCGGGGTTCTTGTCGTGAGCTGGATCTCCTCCACTATAGGCCAGGTACCAATGTCCTTGAGTGTACCTGCTGAAGACTAGGAGCTCTGGGAAACAAGTCTTTTTTTCTATGGTACTTTAGGACTTCCTACTATGTGTTGGGTGCTATCTTTTGGAACTAGGGCCACAGTGACAAGACAGAACTAAGTCCTTGCGCTCAGGGAATTTTCATCCTAAATGGGCAGACAGGAGAAGAATATAATAAAATCAGTAGTCAACATAATTTTAGATAGGGATGAGCACTGTGGAGAAAACAAACCAGGACAAGTGAGCTATTCTGTTTCAGGCACTAGGTTCTCAGGTGAGCTGAGAACCAAGTGCCTGACAGGTACCAGAGATAGGAAGATTGGAGGAAGATGGAAGAAGAAAGAGCTTGGTAGGCCAGTTAGGCAAGGGTGGGCCAGGTGACCTCAGTGATGGGAATAAAGGGGAGGATGGAATGACATGAGAGCAGAGATGAGCACGGTGTTGGAGGCTGTGGAAAGTAGTTTGGATTTTATTCTAAGGGTGATGGGAAACCACTGAAGGATTTTTAAGCAAGAAATTGGTATGATCTAAGTTTTAAAAATAATTATCAGACAGGGACCGACTGTATAGCACAGGGAACTATATTTAGTATCTTGTAATAACCTATCACGGGAAAGAATCTGAATCACTTTGCTGTACACTTGAAACTAACACAACATTGTAAATTAACTCTACCTTGATAAAAAGAAAATAATCCTTCCATTCCTTTGAAGCTTATGGACACCAGTTAGAAAGCTAAAGAAGGTCTCCAAGAAAGAGAAGTCACTGTTCAGTGGCTGGGGGGAGGATGGTGGTGACGGCCATTAAAGAGTATTTTAGCATTTTAAAAGGTGGGACTTGGTAGTAGATTTGAATGGTAAAGGACTGGGCAGAAAAGAGGAATTAAGGGTGACCCTTAGATTACCAGGGAAGCAACCAAGTGCTGACTGCACCATTTGGTAATACTGAAAGATAGGAATTTGAGAAGATATAGAGGCTGCTGAGACAAGAATTCTACTTTAGACATGTTGACTTGGAGATGACTTTCCTGGTGACTCAGAAGTAAACAATCCACCTGCCATTCAGGAGATGAGGGTTCTATCCCTGGGTCAGGAAGATCCCCTGGAGAAGAATATGGTCGCCCACTCCAGTATTCTTGCCTGGGAAATCCCATGGACTGAGGAGCCTGGTGGGCTACAGCCCATGGGACTGCAAAAGAGTCAGACATGACTTAGCTACTAAAACAAACAACAAACAAATTAAATATGCTCAGAGAGAGATCGGAAGTGTAAGTGTAAATTCAGGCATTATTGGCATAGAGATGGTGGTTTTAAGGTCATAAGAATGGATGATATCGACTAGGGAGCTAATAGGATAGAACCCAAGTTCCCCCTACATTTAAAATCAGGTATAACAGTGAGGTCATCCAAAGACACTGAGAAATAACCACCAGATAGAGGAAAAGTCAGGAAATTATATTTCAAGAAGCCAAGAGAGGGAATTCCCTGGCAGTCCATTGATTAGGACTCTGGGCTTCCATTGTAGGGGGCCCAGATGCCACAAGCCATGTGGTGGGAGGGGAAAAAAAAAATCAAGAGAAACATGGATGTAAAAGAGGAAATGTTAAACTATATCAAATGTTGCTAAGAACCAGGTAAGAGCCTTTTAGATTTGACAAGGTGGAGATCCTTGGTGACTTTGACAAAAGCAGTTACAGAGGAGATGGAAGCCCGACTGGAGTGGGTAAGAAGGGAACAGGTGCTGATAAGGTAGAGACACTGTCTGGTAAACAACTTTTCCCAAGGAGTCTGAAACTGACATTTAAGGAGAGAGAGGATTTAACTCATCTCACACGCTAGTAAAGTAATGCTCAAAATTCTCCAAGCCAGGCTTGAGCAATACATGATCCATGAACTTCCTGATGTTCAAGCTGGTTTTAGAAAAAGCAGAGAAACCAGAGATCAAATTGCCAACATCCGCTGGATCATGGAAAAAGCAAGAGAGTTCCAGAAAAACATCTATTTCTGCTTTATTGACTATGCCAAAGCCTTTGACTGTGTAGATCACAATAAACTGTGGGAAATTCTGAAAGAGATGGGAATACCAGACCACCTGATCTGCCTCTTGAGAAATCTGTATGCAGGTCAGGAAGCAACAGTTAGAACTGGTCATGGAACAACAGACTGGTTCCAAATAGGAAAAGGAGTACGTCAAGGCTGTATATTGTCACCATGTTTATTTAACTTATATGCAGAGTACATCATGAGAAATGCTAGACTGGAAGAAACACAAGCTGGAATCAAGATTGCCGGGAGAAATATCAAGAACCTCAGATATGCAGATGATACCACCCTTATGGCAGAAAGTGAAGAGGAACTCAAAAGCCTCTTGATGAAAGTGAAAGTGGAGAGTGAAAAGGTTGGCTTAAAGCTCAACATTCAGAAAACGAAGATCATGGCATCTGGTCCCATCACTACATGGGAAATAGATGGAGAAACAGTGGAAACAGTGTCAGACTTTCTTTTTCTGGGCTCCAAAATCACTTCAGATCAGGTGACTGCAGCCATGAAACTAAAAGACGCTTACTCCTTGGAAGGAAAGTTATCACCAACCTAGATAGCATATTCAAAAGCAGAGACATTACTTTGCCAACAAAGGTTCGCCTAGTCAAGGCTATGGTCTTTCCTGTGGTCATGTATAGATGTGAGAGCTGGACTGTGAAGAAGGCTGAGCGCCAAAGAATTGATGCTTTTGAACTGTGGTGTTGGAGAAGACTCTTGAGAGTCCCTTGGACTGCAAGGAGATCCAACCAGTCCATTCTGAAGGAGATCAGCCCTGGGATTTCTTTGGAAGGAATGATGCTAAAGCTGAGACTCCAGTATTTTGGCCACCTCATGCGAAGAGTTGACTCATTGGAGAAGACTCTGATGCTGGGAGGGATTGGGGGCAGGAGGAGAAGGGGACGACAGAGGATGAGATGGCTGGATGGCATCACTGACTCGATGGATGTGAGTCTGGGTGACCTCCGGGAGCTGGTGATGGATAGGGAGGCGTGGCGTGCTGTAGTTCATGGGGTCGCAACGAGTCGGACACGACTGAGCGACTGATCCGATCTGATCTGATCTGATCTGAGGGTTTAATTATAGGAGTGACAATGATAAGGGAAGAATAGACAGGACCCAAGGTACAGATAGACAAGAGAGCTTTTGGTGAGAGCAGGGACCTCTGCTCTATTGTAACAGGTGAGATAATAAGTCTTAAGAATCAGTGTCTTTACTAAGAAAGGTGTGACTGAGAGCAGGCCCTTGAGAAGCAGTGCTCCAATGCTCCCATAACTGACACCTGCTCAGGTATCAGCTCTGGTGTCACCTCCTTATGCGGCTTCTCTGACTCCCATTTGATGCCTCTTCCAGTTACCATACACCTAGTGTTTCTTCTAACATGCAGTTAGAAAATATTTGTGGAATGAATCATGTTTGACAAACAGTCTGTCATTTTTTAACACTTCATTCCTCTATAGGACAAAATTATTTTCATAAATCAAATGTGTTAATTAACTTCATGTTAATTTCATATCACTCTGGCTTTGAGATTTGGGATCTCTGATTCAACCTTCCTGATTCCATTAGCAACCAGCACTTGAGAGGATTAGCTCTGTGATTTATGAACAATCCATCCATGTCTTTATTTCATCAGCCCCCCTTCCTCCAAGGCAAGGCTTGACAGGACAGAGACAACTCACCCTTCAGTCTTTTAGTATAGAACATATTTTTATTGTGGACATCTGGAACACCAGGGACTGGAAAGGAAGAGATTACCCTGGGGTCCTGCCTTGTGCCCCCACCTAAAACTACAGTCATGGTCTGCTGATTGTCCTAGAGAAACATGCCTCAGGCCTGGGAATGACTCAGGGGCAAGCATGCCCCCCTATTTCCCCTCAGCCTGGGTCATTCTGGACTCCAGTCTTGGGTCAGTGACCTGTCCCTTCACCCATCTACCCCACCATCCAAGGTAGCTCTGATTCCTGTGAGTATTTCAAACACAAAAAACAGCATGGTAGCAAGCACTGGGCATTGTTACATTTTCTTTCTTTTCTTTTTATTTTTTTTAACTTTAAGGTCATACTTTATTTAATCGAATCTATCCATATTATTATTTCAAAATGTAATCAATATAAAGGTTAAGATATTTTACATTGCTTTTTGTATCATGTCCAAACTGATATGAATACCATACAATACCTCTCTGTTGGACTAACCCCATTTCAAGTGCTCAATTGTTTTATGGAACTACGCCTACCTTATTAGATAGTACAGATCTAGACTAGGAAATACATGCTTGTTCAACTCAATAGGGGGATTAGGGAAAAGTTCTAAGAAATATAAAATTTTGTGTGAAAAATTTCAATTAAAGTTTCAATTGAAGAAACTTTAATTGAAGTTTCAACTAAAGAACTTGGCATTGGGAAAAACTATTTAGAAAAGGAGAGGATAATGAAATATAAACTCTCATTGGTGGAATGGGAAAGGTTTCTTTTTAAGGAAAGGTAGCTGGAAATGAGAGTGGAGAAAGACAAAAGTAGTTTTCATTCCTGATATGTAAAACTCCTATGCTGTATGTTGGGGTCAGTAAGTTTTACACGTAAAAATGTGTGTAAATAGAGTCTTTAAAAAAATTAATTAATTAAATTAGAGGCTAATTACTTTACAATGTGGTGGTTTTTGCCATACATTCACATGAATCAGCCATGGATGTATATGTGTTCCCCTTCCTGACCCTCCCTCCCACCTCCCTTCCCATCCCATCCCTCAGGGTCATCCCAGTGCACCAGTCCTAAACACTCTACCTTATGCATCAAACCTGGACTGGCGATCTATTTCAAATATGATAATATACATGTTTCAATGCTATTCTCTCAAATCATCCCACCGTTGCCTTCTCCCACAGAGTCCAACAGTCTGTTCTTTACATCTCTATCTCTTTTGCTGTCTTGCATATAGGGTCACCCTTACCATCTTTCTAAATTCCATTATATGTATTAATATACTGTATTGGTGTTTTTCTTTCTGACTTACTTCGCTCTAATAGGCTCCAGTTTCATTCACTTCATTAGAACTGATTCAAATGCATTCTTTTTAGTAGCTGAGTAATATTCCATTGTGTATATTACCGACAGCTTTCTTATCCATTCGTCTACCAATGGACATCTAGGTTGCTTCCGTGTCCTGACTATTGTAAACAGTGCTGCAATGAACCCTGGGGTACATGTGTCTCTTTCAATTCTGGTTTCCTCGGTGTGTATGCCCAGCAGTGGGATTGCTGGGTTGTACAGCAGTTCCATTTCCAGTTTTTAAAGGAATATCCACACTGTTCTCCATAGTGGCTGTATAGTTTGCATTCCCACCAACAGTGTAAGAGGGTTCCTTTTTCTCCGCATGCTCTCCAGCTTTTATTGTTTGTAGATTTTTTGATAGCTGCCATTCTGACTGGTGTGAGATGGTACCTCATTGTGGTTTTGATTTGTATTTCTCTGATAATGAGTGGTGTTGAGCATCTTTTCGTGTGTTTGTTAGCCATCTGTGTGTCTTCTTTGGAGAAGTGTCTGTTTAGTTCTTTGGCCCATTTTTTGATTGGATTGCTTAATTTTCTGGGATTGAGCTGTAGGGGTTGCTCATATATTTTTGAGATTAATTCTTTGTCAGTTGCTTCATTTGCTATTATTTTCTCCATTCTGAAGGTTATCTGTTCACCTTGCTTATAGTTTCCTTCATTGTGCAAAAGCTTTTTAATTTTAATTAGGTCGCATTTGTTTATTTTTGATTTTATTTCCATTACTCTGGGAGGTGGGTCATAGAGAATCCTGCTATGATTTATGTCAGAGTGTTTTGCCTATGTTTTCCTCTAGGAGTTTTAGAGTTTCTGGTCTTACATTTAGATCTTTTATCCATTTTGAATTTCTTTTTGTGTATGGTGTTAGAAAGTGTTCTAGTTTCATTCTTTTACATGTGGTTGACCAGTTTTCCCAGCACTACTTGTTAAAGAGATTATCTTTTCTCCATTGTATATTCTTGCCTGCTTTGTCAAAGGTAAGGTGTCCATAGGTGCATGGATTTATCTCTGGCCTTTCTATTTTGGTCCGTTGATCTATGTTTCTGTCTTTGTGCCAGTACTATACTGTCTTGATGACTGTTGCTTTGTAGTGTAGCCTGAAGTCAGGTGGGTTGATTCCTCCAGTTCCATTCTTCTTTCTCAAGATTGCTTTGGATATTCGAGGTTTTTTGTAATTCCATACAACTTGTGAAATTATTTGTTGTAATTCTCTGAAAAATACCATTGGTAGCTTGATAAGGGATTGCAGTGAATCTATAGACTGCTTTGGATAGTATACTAATTTTCACTACATTGATTCTTCCGATCCATGAACATGGTATATTTCTAAATCTATTTGTGTCATCTTTGACTTCTTTCATCAGTGTTTTATAGATTTCTATATATAGGTCTCAGATGACCATTATATCTACTACTGCAGGCAGGAATCCCTTAGAAGAAATGGAGTGGCCATCATGGTCAACAAAAGAGTCTGAAATGCAGTACTTGGATGCAATCTCAAAAACGACAGAATGATCCCTGTTCGTTTCCAAGGCAAACCATTCAATATCACAGTAATCCAAGTCTATGCCCCAACCAGTAACGCTGAAGAAGCTGAAGTTGAACGGTGCTATGAAGACCTACAAGACCTTTTAGAACTAACACCCCAAAAAGATGCCCTTTTCATTATAGGGGACTGGAATGCAAAAGTAGGAAGTCAAGAAACACCTGGAGTAACAGGCAAATTTGGCCTTGGAATACGGAATGAAGCAGGGCAAAGACTATACAGTTTTGCCAAGAAAATGTACTAGTCATAACAAACACCCTCTTCCAACAACATAGAGAAGACAGTATACAGGGACATCACCAGATGGCCAACACTGAAATCAGATTGATTATATTTTTTGCAGCCAAAGATGGAGAAGCTCTATACAGTCAGCAAAAACAAGACCAGGTGCTGACTGTGGCTCAGACCATGAACTCCTTATTGCCAAATTCAGACTTAAATTGAAGAGAGTAGGGAAAACCACTAAACTATTCAGGTATGACCTAAATCAAATCCCTTATGATTATACAGTGGAAGTGAGAAATAGATTTAAGGGCCTAGATCTGATAGATAGAGTGCCTGATGAACTATGGAATGAGGTTCATGACATCGTACAGGAGGCAGGGATCAAGACCATCCCCATGGAAAAGAAGTGCAAAAAAGTAAAATGGCTGCCTGGGGAGGCCTTACAAATAGCTGTGAAAAGAAGAGAAGGGAAAAGCAAAGGAGAAAAGGAGAGATATAAACATCTGAATTCAGAGTTCTAAAGAATAGCAAGAAGAGATAAGAAAGCCTTCTTCAGTGATCAATGCAAAGAAATAGAGGAAAACAACAGAATGGGAAAGACTAGGGATCTCTTCAAGAAAATCAGAGATACCAAAGGAACATTTCATGCAAAGATGGACTCGATAAAGGACAGAAATGGTATGGACCTAACAGAAGCAGAAGATATTAAGAAGAGATGGCAAGAATACACAGAAAAACTGTACAAAAAAGATCTTCACGACCCGGATAATCACGATGTGTGATCACTGACTTAGAGCCAGACATCCTGGAATGTGAAGTCAAGTGGGCCTTAGAAAGCATCACTACGAACAAAGCTAGCGGAGGTGATGGAATTCCAGTGGAGCTATTCCAAATCCTGAAAGATGATGCTGTGAAAGTGCTGCACTCAATATTCCAGCAAATTTGGAAAACTCAGCAGTGGCCACAGGACTGGAAAAGGTCAGTTTTCATTCCAATCCCAAAGAAAGGAAATGCCAAAGAATGCTCAAACGACCACACAATTGCACTCATCTCACACGCTAGTAAAGTAATGCTCAAAATTCTCCAAGCCAGGCTTCAGCAATATGTGAACTGTGAACTTCCAGATGTTCAAGCTGGTTTTAGAAAAGGCAGAAGAACCAGAGATCAAATTGCCAACATCCGCTGGATCATGAAAAAAGCAAGAGAGTTCCAGAAAAACATCTATTTCTGCTTTATTGACTATGCCAAAGCCTTTGACTGTGTGGATCACAATGAACTGTGGAAAATTCTGAAAGAGATGGGAATACCAGACCACCTGATCTGCCTCTTGAGAAATCTGTATGCAGGTCAGGAAGCAACAGTTAGAACTGGACATGGAACAACAGACTGGTTCCAAATAGGAAAAAGAGTATGTCAAGGCTGTACATTGTCACCCTGCTTATTTAACTTATATGCAGAGTACATCATGAGAAACGCTGGACTGGAAGAAACACAAGTTGGAATCAAGATTGCTGGGAGAAATATCAATAACCTCAGATATGCAGATGACACCACCCTTATGGCAGAAAGTGAAGAGGAACTCAAAAGCCTCTTGATGAAAGTGAAAGTGGAGAGTGAAAAAGTTGGCTTAAAGCTCAACATTCAGAAAATGAAGATCATGGCATCCGGTCCCATCACTTCATGGGAAATAGATGGGGAAACAGTGGAAACAGTGTCAGACTTTATTTTTGGGGGCTCCAAAATCAGTGCAGATGGTGACTGCAGCCATGAAATTAAAAGACGCTTACTCCTTGGAAGGAAAGTTATGACCAACCTAGATACCACATTAAAAAGCAGAGACATTACTTTGCCAACAAAGGTCCGTCTAGTCAAGGCTATGGTTTTTCCTGTTGTCATGTATAGAGTTGGACTGTGAAGAAGGCTGAGCGCAGAAGAATTGATGCTTTTGAACTGTGGTGTTGGAGAAGACTCTTGAGAGTCCCTTGGACTGCAAGGAGATCCAACCAGTCCATTCTGAAGGAGATCAGCCCTGGGATTTCTTTGGAAGGAATGATGCTAAAGCTGAGACTCCAGTACTTTGGCCACCTCATGCGAAGAGTTGACTCATTGGAGAAGACTCTGATGCTGGGAGGGATTGGGGGCAGGAGGAGAAGGGGACGGCAGAGGATAAGATGGCTGGATGGCATCACTGACTCAATGGACGTGAGTCTCAGTGAACTCCGGAATTGTTGATGGACAGGGAGTCCTGGTGTGCTGGGATTCATGGGGTCGCAAAGTGTCGGACATGCCTGAGCGACTGATCTGATCTGATCTGATAGTCTTTTAGCTTGCTGTGGCTATTCCTCTTTGATACTACACCAAACCTGGACAGATGTCATTTCTTAAATGTTAGTGACAGTGTGGAATCTGAAACTGTATCAGTGAACCGATTTTACTCTATTAAAATCCATTGGTCTGTCTTGCCTTTAAATGGTTCTTTTATCCATGCATGTTTCTGGAACTCGTACCCTGGTCATTCGGAAAATATTGGTTCACTGAGTTAGTTATCAGATCTTCCAAATGTTGACACATCTCACATAGACAATAACCAACAACCAACCAACCAACAAAACAAAAATCCAAACAAAAAAGCCTTTACATTCATTAATGTCATTACCAATCTCATGAAACTTGGGACGCTGTCAAACTCATGGTAGCAGATGGAAGTTTTCCAAACGCTAATTGTCACTTGAAAGCTCTAATTGTATCAGTGGCCACAAACACCAATAGTTTTTTTCCCCTTGAAGTGACAGGCTCACTTCATTCAGTTGAGAAAACCATGCCAAAAACTCAAGTCCAAGTAACTGTTTTGTCACGTGCTTTTTTAAGTGAAAGAAGCCAGTCGGTGAGAAAAGTGACCTTCGGCTCACAACTCAATCGTTTTGAGTGCTTTTCTTGGAGATAACTATCATACTTCTATATGCACACTTCCCCTTTGTCACATGAAATGTTGAAAAGATGTACTCGAGATTTAATAAAATTTATAATTTTGTTGCTTTATCAACGGCAAAGTCTGCCTTTTCTTCTTTTTTGGTGCTGAGCTGGCACAATGGAGACTGAGACTGCTGGTGCAGTTGGGAGCCAGCCCTGGTTCCTATTTGGTGCCAGCAGTTCTACCCGCTGCTGCTCTGTGTCATCAGTGCAAATATCAACCAAGTGAAAATGGCAAAGAACAATTCAGTAGTATTAGGAACATCAGTTTTGCCTTGTAGATCCCCTGGAAGGGTCTTGGACACCCCCAGGGATCTGTGAACAAGACCTGGAGATCGAATAAGAGCTGACACTTGAATTCCAATGAAAGAATTAGAATAGCTCTATTTATATTTTCATTTTTAAATGATTTTTTAATGGAGTCATCAAAGGTTCGTAAAATGCTCTCACAAATATCCTATGGAAAAACTGAAAGCCAATTCCATTGGCAGCACTATTTGCCTTACTTCCTCCAAAAAAAGTGGGGGTGAGGGGAGGATTAAGAACTGGGAGGCCCAAGGGAGTGTATCAGGCATGTGGAGCCACCCATCAAGTGTGTCATGGTGAGCACACACAGTCCTGGGACCACAAAGGCAAGGGGTGCTGGGAACTCAGGGTCCTCGGTCGGCTTACCTCACACAATCTCGCTAGCTAGCCACACACCCCTCCACAACAGTCACACACACACACATACACAAAGCTGCACTTTGCCATGGCTAATTTCACAGAACACAAACGACCAGTCTAACTACGGTTACACTCACACAATACAATCATACAGCCACGCAAAACCTCTCCATAGTCAAACACCCAACCTCACTGTGCTCAAAACCAAGTCACACGATTTTGATCTCACAGCTGAAGAATTTCAGTGAGCGCACCAGGCATTGCTGCACTCCATTTATCAGTATGGCACATAAAACTTGACTGGGTCACCACATGACTGTGTGTGTGTATATGGTTCACGGGGTGAGAGCATAGGTTTTGGAGACTGGCCAACCTGTGTTCAGGCTCAGGTTCTACCACTTATTAGTTCTTTCCCCTTGGACAAATTATTTACCCTGCCTGAGCCCTAGTTTTAGGACATGGGGATAGTTCCTTCTTGGAAACATGATGTGAGGAAGGCATAAAGACAGCACTTTGTCTGGACAGATGTGCCCTAAGGATAGGCTGTAACTGCCATGGATGGATTTTGTCACCAGGGGCGGCTCCAAGAAGTCAGTGCGGGGTGCTGGAAGAAACTCTGCCAGGAAGCCCAGGATTCCTGAGGAGTCTGGAGTCAAGTGCAGACTGGGATGGGGTGGGGATGGGGCTGCACAGATTCTGGAAACCCCCGCCAGGCTCAGGCCAACCGGGAGCTGCTCCTGGGCCAGGTAGGGCCCCTGGGAGGATCCTGGCCTTCCCTAGGAAGGAGGATGAGCACTTACTAGGTACCAGGCCCTCTTCCGTGTCTACTTCACCCTGTTTAATCTCCACAACAGCACTGGGATTGGTGGCCAGTACTGATAGTCTTCTGTTGAGGAATACTAAGGAAAGGGAGGTTCCAGTTTACCTGACTATCAAGTGGAAGTCCTGGGATAAGAATGCAGGCAGCCATGGCTGTCTTGGGGACCCCTCCCACCTCCTTTCTGGGGCTCTGCCAGGGCTCC
>CAKXYN010000602.1:0-48119 GCA_935064755.1 Tragelaphus eurycerus | reverse complement strand
TGGTCTTAGTTTTCTGAATGTTGAGCTTTAAGCCAATTTTTTCACTCTCGACTTTCACCTTCATCAAGAGGCTTTTTAGTTCCTCTTCACTTTCTGCCATAAGGGTGGTGTCATCTGCATATCTTAGGTTATGATATTTCTCCCGGCAATCTTGATTCCAACTTGTGTTTCTTCCAGTCCAGCATTTCTCATGATGTACTCTGCATATAAGTTAAATAAACATGGTGACAATATACAGAATTGACGTACTCCTTTTCCCATTTGGAACCAGTCTGTTCTTCCATGAGCAATTCTAACTGTTGCTTCCTGACCTGCATACAGATTTCTCAAGAGGCAGATCAGGTGGTCTGGTATTCCCATCTCTTTCAGAATTTTCCACAGTTTATTGTGATCTACACAATCAAAGGCTTTGCCAACATCAGCCAATAATAAAAACAATGTGAGAGTCAAATATGAGTGTTGTGGCAGAGCAGGGTGTGTGTAGCAGTTGTTGTACGAAAAAAATGACTCATTCCTTATGGACTTAAGATTTATATGGACAAAGAAGACTTTCTAGGTATCTGACTCTCCCCCATATTACTCTGCCTCCAGGTCAGAAGAATATCTTAGGTTCAGGCTTATTGGTCTTAAGTGCTTAGTCTGGTTTGCTGAAATATGACATAAGTCTATGTAGAAATCCAACCGGTCATTCTGGATTCACTCATTTTTAAAAGATGGCCTTTAAGAGACAGAGCAGCTGATACTCAGAAGGGTGTGACCTAGCATATCCTGACAACAACAGTAATCAATGCACAGTAGGGCCATGTGGGTGATGGGGGAATGGCTGTGATTGTGCCACATGTCCAGAAACTACACCTGATGCGGAAGCACAAAATAACTCTCAGGGGTTCCCAGATCGAGATGACACATGAGCTCACACTGAAACCTGACCCTCAGCCCTAAATAATAGGCAAATAAGGCATGAAGTTAAAGATACTCAAAAGCAAGGTTGAAGATGTCTGTGGATCAGAAACAGAGCAGTCCGTCTCCGAAGAAAGGAAAAGATAGAAGAATTACAGGCAAGATGTGGGTAAAGAGGCCAGAACAGGTTTTATTCATATGCTGGCAACTGTGTGGGAAGGGGAGGGTGGACATCCATCCAAAGGCTGACTCTCCCACCCATCCCCTACTGACCACCAGTGGGGAAAGAGCTTTTCTAGGTTGAAGAAGAAGTCTACATGCAGAAACAACACAGTCAGCTCTGACAGTCATCTTCAAATTGGTCATCGGTGGTCTGACCAGTATCATCTTGATTATCATTTTAAGTACAGTTAATCTAAGCTGAAACTCCAGTATTTTGGCTACCTCATGCGAAGAGTTGACTCATTGGAAAAGACTCTGATGCTGGGAGGGATTGGGGGCAGGAGGAGAAGGGGACGACACGGGATGAGATGGCTGGATGGCATCACTGACTCGAGGGATGTGAGTCTGAGTGACCTCCGGGAGTTGGTGATGGACAGAGAGGCCTGGCGTGCTGCGATTCATGGGGTCGCAAAGAGTCGGACACGACTGAGCGATTGATCTGATGTGATCTGATCTGAATCTTCAGTTCCAGGATGGGTTTGTTTCTATTTCTTTGAGGTCAGTTCTTGCAATTGTGGCAGCTTATGTCACAGCTACAGTTTGGTCATCATGTAATTAACTTCTCCAATCTGGTGGGGGTTTTAGTATCTAACAGACAGCTCACAGGATATGGCTCTGAATATTATCTGTAGTCCTTGAGAAGGAACTAAAGGTCATTGAATATGCTTAATGACTTCTTTAGTATTATTTGGTCTCATTTGACTGTTCTCCTTTTGTTTCTGCATGTTCTCATTTCTCTGATCAAATTGATTCTTTGACTAAAGCTTTCCACAGATGAAAGGTAGGCAGAGGACATGGGGCAGGGGGCAAGGACCATAGAGTCTTAGTTCATTTCAGTATGGGTTAGTAAACTAAAATTAATTTCATAACTTCATAAAAGATTTCCTTATCAGCAACATAAATGTGAATGTTCTTCAACATGTAAAAGGGAATGTACTAGATCTATATTAGCATCATTAGAGCTCAGAAGCAAATTGTGAGGTGAAAACAGCCAGTTGCTGAATGATATGTGCAATATGACACCATTTATATAATTTTTAAATAACACACAGAACAAGGCAATACATTATTTATGGATTCCTATAAATATGATCACACAGTGCTTCTTATCATGTGTATACGAATCACTTGCAGATCGTGTTAAACAGTAACAGGCTCTGATTTAGTGGGTCTGGGGGTGGGGCTTGAGACTGCTAAATCAGAGCCTGCTACTGTTAAAGAAGCTCCCAGAGACACCAGTGTTACACCGTCATGGGAGACAGGAGACACAGGGACAGTGAAACCGTTCTTACTTTCTTCAGTTATTTTGCGGTTTGTCTGCTGCCTTCTCTCTCTTTTTTATTTTCATCTTACGATACGCGTCCATTAGTGTTATTATAGGTAGTAGAATTTGTGTGGGTTAGGTGGGTGGCTTTTTTATTTTCCATTTTTTCTCTTAACTCCCGAATCCGTTTGTGTTATTTTTCACCCAACACACAACAAGTAAAAAGAACCTGTGTTTTTTTTTTTTTGTTTTTTTTTTTTTTTTTTTAAAAATACTTCTTTATTTAGCTTTGCCAGTTTATAGGGGGAAGAAAAAGAACTTATTGTCTGCAAGGTGTGGATCCAGTTCCCTGACTCCGGCCAACCTGGGCCCCCGCATTCGGAGCATGGAGTCCCACCAGGGATGTCTCAAAACACTGAACTAGTTTTTATTTTTCTAGAACATCTACTGAAATCAGGGATCAAATGAAAATTATGGTGGTTTGTTACTGGTTTAGGTCCTTGGACTCTTATTCAATAGCAATTTATGAGAAGCCCCACAAGGAATTCTGGCAAGGCTTTATGGGGACTCATGCTGCAGGAGGGAGTGAGAACAAGAAACAGGTGCCCCAGTTCACTCCTGGAGGGAGGGTGAACTTGTTCCTTACACAGGATAACAACAGGGCTGGGTCTGGGGCTTGAGTAAGAGGGGTGGCTTAGATGATTTGCTTACCCCTTTGGTGGCTCTGTGTGCCCTGGTTTTGCTCCTAGCATTTCAGAAGCAGCAGGCTTTTGTGGCCTTTTGTATCTTACCATTTATAATTACCCTGACTGTGCATGCGTGCAGATATGTTTTTAGTTTCATATAGTTTCTTTGTATCCTGTTACTAGAAGAGGTGTTTGTTCAGGTGCAAGCACTGCAGAAGGCAATGGCACCTCACTCCAGTACTCTTGCCTGGAAAATCCCATGGATGGAGGAGCCTGGTGGGCTGCAGTCCATGGGGTCGCTAAGAGTCGGACACGACTGAGCGACTTCACTTTCACTTCTCACTTTCATGCATTGGAGAAGGAAATGGCAACCCACTCCAGTGTTCTTGCCTGGAGCATCCCAGGGACGAGGGAGCCTGGTGGGCTGCCGTCTATGGGGTCGCACAGAGTCGGACACGACTGAAGTGACTTAGCAGCAAGCACTGCAGCAAAGGGTCCCAGGTCCCAGCCCAAGTAAGAGTCAGCTGTCAATGGGAGCTACACTGCTTCCTTGTCCATTTTGCTCAGGGATGGAGGCCAACCACACAGCCGAGTTCCACGAAGATTTTCCATCATGATATTTAAATCCCAAACTGTGTTTTTATTTGTTCTGTTTCATCCTTCTACCACCTCAGTGTGCATGAACTTGTTCCTAGGTCCCGTAACAAATTGAGTTGATTTAAGGAGGGGCCACTTCCCTGGTGGCTCAAAGGATAAAGCGTCTGCCTACAATGCGGATGACCCGGGTTCAATCCCTGGGTCAGGAAGATCTCCTGGAGAAGGAAATGGCAACCCACTCCAGTATTCTTGTCTGGAAAATCCCATGGATGGAGGAACCTGGTAGGCCACTGTCCATGGGGTCACAAAGAGTCGGATATGACTGAGCAACTTCACTTCACTTCACTTCAAGGAAGGGCAGCAAGTCTATTGCAAAGAGCAGCACAGAATAATATTCCAAATGCAGGGAGCATGAGGTAGGATTGCACAGTACATCATATGTGCCACTTCCTTCCAAGAGTTAAACATTGATGTTAGGAAAACTACCACAGTTAGGAAACTTTGCTGCTGTATCAAAGATACAATTAGAAAGCTCTATTTTGTAGAGAAGGAAACGGCAACCCACTCCAGTATTCCTGCCTAGAGAAGCCCATGGACAGAGGAGCCTGGTGGGCTGCTGTCCATGGGGTTGCACAGAGTTGAACACGATGGAAGAGACTTAGCATGCATGCATGCGTTCTTGGCATGCAGCTGGACAGGAGAAATGGGTCCTATATTAGTTTTCTGTTTCTGCTGCAACAAATAACCACAAATTTAGTGGCTTAAAATAGCACAAGTTTATTTTCTTACAACTTTGGAGGTCAGAAGTCTGACAAGGGGATCCCCAGGCCAAAACCAAGTAAGCCTGGTGTCTATAAATTTATTCAGATCAGCTTTCAAGTCTCAGCTTAGAGTTTTAAAGTTTCCTCCTCAGTGATCGTCTGGTGTAATCTTGGTTGTTAATTCCTATCTATTGATTGATATTTCACAGTTTTTTTGTTTATCTGTTTTGATTTTTCAACCATTAGTTATTATCATGAGTTTTTGCTGGTATAAAGAGATGTTACTGATTTTTGTAAGTTGATCTCTCTAGCAACCTTGATGAAATTTTTCATCAGGTATAGTAAAATTAGTCCTAACACTAGGACTAATGTGGACACTGTGAATTCTGTTGGTTTTACAGGTACTTACATATGATTATATTATCTGCATGTCAATGTATCTCTTTCAACCCTTACACCTCTCTCTCTTTTCTTACTCCTCATTCTTTATCCAGAATCTCCAGAAATACTTAAACCATTGATATTTTGGCAAATTATGGCCCATTGGCCAAATTCAGTTCAGTGCCTGTTTCTATATAACCCATGAGGCAAGAATATTTGTAATTGATGTAATATTACAAACAATCATTTTTAAGCCCACTTGAACAAAATATTTTTCCAAAACAGAATTTCATTCTTCTTATTAATAAATATGCGGTTTTTCAAAACTGTACTCAATATTGTATTTTTAATTGTTTCAGAAAATGTGGAAATTCATTTTCTCTCTTATATTAATGTCTATAATACATAATATCTTCAATTTTGACTCTTGGCCTATAAAGTCTAAAATATTTACTATCTGGCTCTTTTAGGAAATGTCTGCTGACTCCCTTTTCTACATCATGGCCTTTCCCCTGACTATTATTTACTATAGTTATTTGTACTGCATTTTCTTCTAAATAAACAAGTTTGTCAAATGGAACCCCTCAGAAGGCTTTCAATAAAATAGGCTTGAAATTATAGGATTATGGATTAAGGAGATATTTTAAGTTGTCCTGTTACCACACCCCTTCAAATATTATGACCAACTTCAACCTGAACAGAGGAAATTTAGATAAATGTCAAATTAACTTCCAGAGTAAACATCAAACCAGGACACCCTGAGGTTATTTTGGAGTTTCAGGGACAATGATGAAGACTAAATCTTTATTCTTGGCTTAGAAGACTTGGTCACTTAATTCTCTTGTCCCGGGACAGAACTTGAGTCGAAACTGTTTGCTCCTGGAGGCGGGCCAATCAGGATACTACCTGCTGTTCTTAAAAATTAGCATTTCAGAAGCATTGTTTTGTTGGTTTCAAAATGTGTCAGTTCAGTTCAGTTGCTTAGTTGTGCCCGACTCTTTGCGACCCCGTGGACTACAGCATGCCAGGCCTCTCTGTCCATCACCAACTCCCAGAGTTTACTCAAACTCATGTCCATTGAGTCGGTGATGCCATCCAACCTCTGTCATCCCCTTCTCCTCCTGCCTTCAATCTTTCTCATCTTCAGGGTCTTTTCTAATGAGTCAGTTCTTCGCATCAGGTGTCCAGTGTATTGGAGTTTCAGCTTCAACATCAGTCCTTCCAATGAGTATTCAGGACTGATTCGCTTAAGGATGGACTGGTTGGATCTCCTTACAGTCCAAGGGACTCTCAAAAGTCTTCTCCAACACCACAGTTCAGAAGCATCAATTCTTCAGAGCTCAGCTTTCTTCACAGTCCAACTCTCACATCCATACATGACCACAGGAAAAACCATAGCCTTGACTAGACGAACCTTTGTTGGCAAAGTAATGTCTCTGCTTTTGAATATGCTATCTAGGTTGGTCATAACTTTCCTTCCAAAGAGTAAGCGTCTTTTAATTTCATGGCTGCGTCACCATCTGCAGTGATTTTGGAGCCCCCAAACATAAAGTCTCACACTGTTTCCAGGACCAGATGCCATGGTCTTAGTTTTCTGAATGTTGAGCTTTAAGCCAACTTTTTCACTCTCCTCTTTCACTTTCATCAAGAGGTTCTTCAGTTCTTCTTCACTTTCTGCCATAAGAGAGGTGTCAACTGCATATCTGAATTTACTGATATTTCTCCCAGCAATCTTGATTCCAGCTTGTGCTTCTTCCAGCCCAGCGTTTCTCATGATGTACTCTGCATAGAAGTTAAATAAGCAGGGTGACAATATACAGCCTTGAGGTACTCCTTTTCCTATGTGGAACCAGTCTGTTGTTCCATGTCCAGTTCTAACTGTTGCTTCCTGAACTGCAGATAGGTTTCTCAAGAGGCAGGTCAGGTGGTGTGGTATTCCCATCTCATTCACAATTTTCCACAGTTTGGTGTGATCCACACAGTCAAAGGCTTTGGCATAGTCAGTAAAGCAGAAGTAGATGTTTTTCTGGAACTCTCTTGCTTTTATGATGATCCAACAGATGTTGGCAATTTGATCTCTGGTTCCTCTGCCTTTTCTAAAACCAGTTTGAACAACTTGAAGTTCACGGTTCACATATTGTTGAAGCCTGGCTTGGAGAATTTTGAGCATTACTTTACTAGCGTGTGAGATGAGTGCAATTTGCGGTAGTTTGAACCTTCTTTGGCACTGCCTTTCTTTGGGACTGGAATGAAAACTGACCTTTTCCAGTCCTGTGGCCACTGCGGAGTTTTCCAAATTTGGTGGCCTATTGAGTGCAGCACTTTCACAGCATCATCTTTCAGGATTTGAAATAGCTCAACAGGAATTCCATCACCTCTACTAGCTTTGTTCATAGTGATGCTTCCTAAGGCCCACTTGACTTTACATTCCAGGATGTCTGGCTCTAGGGTAGTGATCACACGATTGTAATTATGTGGGTCGTGAAGCTCTTTTTTGTAAGGTTCTTCTGTGTATTCCTGCCACCTCTCCTTAATATCTTCTGTTTCTGTTAGGTCCATACCATTTCTGTCCTTTACTGAGCCCATCTTTGCATGAAATGCTCCCTGGTATCTCTCATTTTCTTGAAAAGATCTCTAGTCTTTCCCATTCTATTGTTTTCCTCTATTTGTTTGCACTGATCATTCAGGATTTATTTCTCCTTGCTGTTCTTTGGAACTCTGCATTCAAAGGCTTATATCTTTCCTTTTCTCCATTGCTTTTCACTTCTCTTCTTTTCACAGCTATTTGTAAGGCCTCCTCAGACAGTCATTTTGCTTTTTTGCATTTCTTTTTCTTGGGAATGATCTTGATCCCTGTCTCCTGTACAAATTCACAAACCTCTGTCCGTAGTTCTTCAGGCATTCTATCTATCATATCTAATCTCTCGAATCTATTTGTCACTTCCACTGTATAATCATAAGGGATTTGACTTAGGTAAGACCTACATGGTCTAGTGGTTTTCCCTACTTTCTCAATTTAAGTCTGAATTTGGCAATAAGGAGTTCATGATCTGAGCCACAGTCAGATCCTGGTCTTGTTTTCGCTGAATGTTTAGAGCTTCTCCATCTTTGGCTGCAAAGAATATAATCAATCTGATTTTGGTGTTGACCATCTGATGATGTCCATATGTAGAGTCTTCTCTTGTGTGATATCAAAATGTGTGATAACTCTATTTTGGTAGTAATGGTTTCAGCGAGGCAACAGTGAGTGGAGGCATGAAGGGAGATCTTAATTCCTTGCCCAGGAACTGAATCTAGGTAGCCTGGATGAGAACCAGGGATCCTAGCCCCCCCAGCAAGGGCTAGAGGCTGGAAGCTATTTTTCCCTGGATCTTTGCCCTCAGCAAAAAATGCATTTATCACTGCAGCAGTGAGTGGAGGCATGAATCGAGATTTTAATTTCCTGCCCAGGAGTTGTTCCTTGCCCAACAAATTGAATTTGTTTAGATGAGACAGAAGCAAGGCAGAGCTACACACCCAGAGAGAAGGGGTGTGGGCATCGCCCTAGTGAAGAGGAGGACAGTAAAGAGATGGTTAAGTCATTTATATAGATCAGTTCTTCTGTGTCTTTGTCTTCCTACAGGCCAATTATCTGATTTCTTTTTCCACACTTGACCTACACTAGGACCCTCCCCTGAGTACACCTGCATCCCTCAACCAAAATGGATTTTGAAGTGAAGGCTTCTGGGAGGAGCAAGACTCGTTATGGCCTGGAGTCATTCCTTGACTTTTGACTCACAGGGAGCCTTTCTGTACTTGTGTAGAGTCTTCCTTGTCCTGAAAGAGGTGAGAGCTGAGATCCCTTAATCCTTTACTCAAACAGGGTTTTACCTCTATGTCCCTGCCATGACTCTTATCTTGATTATTGCCAAGAGTATTCCCGTAAGGTGTTTACAAGAGACAAACACTGGCTATTTCCCCTGTCACTGTTGGTACTTCTATTCTGGAGGGCAAAGAGGAGGCTGACGTCAATGTCTTAACTGGAGCCCTAGTATCTTGTGTCTCAGGAAATGCTAATAGTGGTATCTAGCCTGAAGCCCACATCTTTGTGCCCCATGAAATGTAAATAGGAGGCCAGTTCTAAATGTCTGACCTGGAGCCCATCTATCTCTTGCATAAATAATAGACAGTTACTGGCATCACCGACTCAATGGGCATGAGTTTGAGCAAACTCTGTGAGATGGTGAAGGACAAGGAAGCCTGGGATGCTGCAGTCCATGGGGTCACAAAGAGTTGGACATGACTTTGCAAATGAACAACGATTGGCTAACCGCTTGGTAAGAAAGAAAATGGAGTGACAGTTTTTTCAAGACAGCCTGGCCTGGGAAACAAGGCCTGGTCAGCAGTGCTGACGGGGATTATCCAGCTGCCAGAAATCCCACAACCTAACAGAACTACCTCCCCCTCCCACGTTTCTGTGAAAGCTGAACTGGTTCCTCACACCGTTTTCCGCAGACACCCCATGAGCAAGCCCATCCTGGACCCCAGTCCTTGCTGCTTCCTTTGTGTGAAACACTCATCTCCCAGATACTGGCATAGCCCACTGTCTCACGGCCTCCTGGCTCTGGGTGACTCCTCCACAGCCCAAGACTAAGTAGCACTCTTTCCTCACCTTTCCTGGTGAGCCTTCCATATTTACTTGTTTTTGCCTGTACCCAATCCCTCTAGAATGTAAACATGATGAAGTCAAGTAGTTTCTTTGATTCCCTGTCGTATCCAACAGGTGAAACAGTGCTCAGCGTGACACAAGCAGGCATGCCAGGCTTCTTTCCTCCATATGGGGCCTTCATGACCTGCACCAGAAAGATTAGAGAGCCCATCTTCTTTCTCCCTTGTCTGGTGGTAATATTTTCATGAGTGTGTTTCTGATCAGACCAAAGAATGTGGGGCCTTTAGCATCTTTCCCATTGGTAGAATTGGAGAGGTGGGAACTCTAAGGCGATTGGTTCAGAAAAATCTCTTCACAAAACACTATGCTTTGAATATATGGGGGTCTAGTTGTCACACACACACACACACACACACACACACACACACACACACACACACACAGTTTCCCAATCAGCCTTGAGAGAAGAGCAGAGAATCCATGACCCTTCCTTCCCGCTTCCTACAGCCTGGCCACAGTGCTCTTCCCACTCCATTTTTGCCCAGCCTTCTGGGGGTCTTAAAAAAGTTAAGACTGAAGAAGCTACTGACATAGTAGGTACAAGACTTGGCCAGATGGAGGAAAATGGATGTTTTTTGGAATGTGATTCTGAGTTGACTCGGGGTTAGCTGAGGGCACTAGGGTTACTCGCTCAGTTGTGTCTAACTCTGCAACTCCATGGACTGTAGCCTATCAGGCTCCTCTTTGTATGGGATTCTCCAGGCAAGAACCCTGGAGTGGGTTGCCATTTCCTTCCCCAGGAAATCTTTCTGACCCAGGGATTGAACCCGGGTCTCCCGCATTGCAGGCAGATTCTTCACCATCTCAGCCACCAGGGAAGCCTTTGAAAGACTATTGGAAGGCGCTAGAGGTCTCTGTGTATACAGGTTAAAATGGAAGAGCAGAGTGACAGGATTCAGAAGTAACGGAAGGACTGTGTGAGGGGAGCTCAGGAGACAGCCTGTGCCTGGGCTTTACTGTTTTCAGTTTCCTCAAGTTGGTTTGACTGATTTGATTCGCATCTTTTTTTTTTAAAGAAATTTCTGATGTGGACCATTTTTACAGTCTTTATCGACTTGTCACAATATTGCTTCTGTTTTTATGTTTGGTTTTTTGACTGTGAGGCATGTTGGATCTTAGCTCCCTGACCACTGGACCGGCAGGTAAGGTCCTGACTCATAGATTCTTGTAGAAAAATATGAGTCTTGATTCAACAAAAACAAAGAAATTCCTACATTTGTCGTCATCTTGTATGATACATATATTTGCTATACCTCTTCCCCAAACTGACAGATATGCCCACATCTCCCCATCGCTTTAAGGCCAGGAAAAGATTAGTAAAAAGCTTCCACTCGCTACTCAGTTTTTACTCTCAAACCTCTTTCACTGTAGTTTTTCATCTCAGCTCTAAGGCAAAGAATATAATAAGAATCCATTTATGTCCTCTCTATCTTTATTTATTTTTTTTATTTTTTTTAAATTTTATTTTACTTAACTTTACAGTATTTTATTGGTTTTGGCATACATCAAAATGAATCCGCCACAGGTATACATGTGTTCCCCATCCTAAACCCTCCTCCCTCCTCCCTCCCCATACCATCCCTCTGGGTCGTCCCAGTGCACCAGCCCCCGGGCATCCGGTACCAGGCATCAAACCTGGACTGGTGACCTGTTTCAAACATGATATTATACATATTTCAATGCCATTCTCCCAAATCATCCCACCCTCTCCCTCTCCCAGAATCCAAAAGACTGTTCTGTACATCAGTGTCTCCTCTGCTGTCTCGTATACAGGGTTATTGTTACCATGTTTCTAAATTCCATATGAATGCGTTAGTATACTGTATTTGTGTTTTTCTTTCTGGCTTACTTCACTCTGTATAATAGGCTCCAGTTCCATCCACCTCATTAGAACTGATTCAAATGCATTCTTTTTAATGGCTGAGTAGTACTTCATTGTGTATATGTACCACTGCTTTCTTATCCATTCATCTATGGATGGACATCTAGGTTGCTTCCAAGTCCTGGCTATTATAAACAGTGCTGCAATGAACATTGAGTTACACGTGTCTCTTTCAATTCTGGTTTTCTCAGTGTGTATGCCCAGCAGTGGGATTGCTGGATCATAAGGCAGTCCTATTCCCAGTTTTTTGAAGAATCTCCATACTGTTCTCCAGAGTGGCTGTACTAGTTTGCATTCCCACCAACAGTGTAAGAGGGTTCCCTTTTCTGCACACCCTCTCCAACATTTATTGCTTGTAGACTTTTGGATCGCAGCCATTCTGACTGTTGTGAAATGGTACCTCATAGTTGTTTTAATTTGCATCTCTCTGGTAATGAGTGATGTTGAGCATATTTTCAAGTGTTTGTTAGCCATCTGTATGTCTTCTTTGGAGAAATGTCTATTTAGTTCTTAGGCCATTTTTTGATTGGGTCATTTGTTTTTCTGGAATTGAGCTGTAGGAGTTGCTTGTATATTTTTGAGATTAGTTGTTTGTCTGTTGCTTCATTTGCTATTATTTTCTCCCATTCTGAAGGCTGTCTTTTCACCTTGCTTATAGTTTCCTATGTTGTGCAGAAGCTTTTAAGTTTAATTAGGTCCCAATTGTTTATTTTTTATTTTATTTCCAATATTCTGGGAAGTGGGTCATGGAGGATCCTGCTGTGTTGTATGTCAGAGGGTGTTTTGCCTATGTTTTCCTCTAGGAGTTTTATCGTTTCTGGTCTTACATTTAGATCTTTAATCCTTTTTGAGTTGATTTTTGTGTATGGTGTTAGAAAGTGCTCTCGTTTCATTCTTTTACAAGTGTCTGACCAGTTTCTCCAGTATTTTGGCCACCTCATGCAAAGAGTTGACTCATTGGAGAAGACTCTGATGCTGGGAGGGATTGGGGGCAGGAGGAGAAGGGGACGACAGAGGATGAGATGACTGGATGGCATCACTGACTCAATGGATGTGAATCTGAGTGCCCTCTGGGAGTTGGTGATGTACAGGGAGGCCTGGCATGTTGCGATAAATGGGGTCGCAAAGAGTCAGACACGACTGAGCGACTGACCTGATCTGATCTGACCAGTTTTCCCAGCACCACTTGTTAAAGAGATTGTCTTTAATCCATTGTATATTCTTGCCTCCTTTGTCAAAGATAAGGTGTCCATATGTGCGTGGATTTATCTCTGGGCTTTCTATTTTGTTCCATCGATCTATATTTCTGTCTTTGTGCCAGGACCATACTGTCTTGATGACTGTGGCTTTGTAGTAGAGCCTGAAGTCAGGCAGGTTGATTCCTCCAGTTCCATTCTTCTTTCTCAAGATAGCTTTGGCTATTCGAGGTTTTTTGTATTTCCATACAAATTGAGAAATTATTTGTTCTAGCTCTGTGAAGAATACCGTTGGTAGCTTGATGGGGATTGCATTGAATCTATAAATTACTTTGAGTAGTATACTCATTTTCACTATATTGATTCTACCAATCCATGAACATGGTATATTTCTCCAACTATTAGTGTCCTCTTTGATTTCTTTCACCAGTGTTTTATAGTTTTCTATATATAGGTCTTTAGTTTCTTTAGGTAGATATATTCCTAAGTATTTTATTCTTTTCATTGCAATGGTGAATGGAATTGTTTCCTTAATTTCTCTTTCTATTTTCTCATTAGTGTACAGGAATGCAAGGGATTTCTGTGTGTTGATTTTATATCCTGCAACTTTACTATATTCATTGATTAGTCCTAGTAATTTTCTGGTGGAGTCTTTAGGGTTTGCTACATAGAGGATCATGTCATCTGCAAACAGTGAGAGTTTTACTTCTTCTTTTCCAATTTGGATTCCTTTTATTTCTTTTTCTGCTCTGATTGCTGTGGCCAAAACTTCCAAAACTATGTTGAATAGTAATGGTGAAAGTGGGCATCCTTGTCTTGCTCCTGACTTTAGAGGAAATGCTTTCAATTTTTCACCATTGAGAATAACATTTGCTGTGGGTTTGTCATATATAACTTTTATTACGTTGAGTTATGTTCCTTCTATTCCTGCTATTTGGAGAGTTTTCATCATAAATGGATGTTGAACTTTGTCAAAGGCTTTCTCTGTATCTCGCAAGGAGATCCAATCAGTCCATTCTGAAAGAGTTCAGCCCTGGGATTTCTTTGGAAGGAATGATGCTAAAGCTGAAACTCCAGTATTTTGGCCACCTCATGCAAAGAGTTGACTCATTGGAGAAGACTCTGATGCTGGGAGGGATTGAGGGCAGGAGGAGAAGGGGACGACAGAGGATGAGATGGCTAGATGGCATCACTGACTCGATGGATGTGAGTCTGAGTGACCTCCTGGAGCTGGTGATGGACAGGGAGGCCTGGCGTGCTGCAGTTCATGGGGTCGCAAAGAGTCGGACATGACTGAGTGACTGATCTGATCTGATCTTATGTAGCCTGTATATTGTAGCTCAGAGCTGTGTTCCTGTGTTGCTGGAGAATCTGCTTGGTATGTCTTGCCGTGGAACTTGTTGGCCCTTGTGTGGTGCTTGGTTTCAGTGTAGGTATAGAGGCATTTGATGAGCTCCTGTCAATTAATGTTCCCTGGAGTCAGGGTTTGGAATTAAGCCTCCTGCTTCCAGTTATCGGTCTTATTTTTACAGTAGTCTCAAAACTTCTCCTTCTATACAGCACCATTGATAAAACATCTAGGTTAAAGATGAAAAGTTTCTCCACCGTGAGGGTCACCAAGTGAGGTTCACAGAGTTACATGGGGAAGAGAAGAGGGAGGAGGGAGTTAGAGGTGACCCGACTGAGATGTGGTGGAATCAATAGAGGAGAGAGCGGGCTAACCAGTAATCACTTCCTTATGTGCACTCCACAACTGGACCACTCAGAGATATTCACGGAGTTATACAGAGAAGAGAAGAGAAGAGGGAGGAAGGAGACAGAGGTGGTCAGGAGGATAAAAGGAGGGAATGAAAAAGAGAGAGACAGATCCAGTCAGTAATCAGTTCCCTAAGTGTTTTCCTTTGTTTGGAACACACAGAAATTCACAGAGTTGGGTAGAGTAGAGAGGGGTTAGGGAGGAGACGCAGGCGACCTGGTGGAGAAAAAGGAGAGTCCGGAGGTGGAGAGAACAGTCAAGCCAGTAGTCTCGCTCCCTAGTAAAAATTGGGTACTGAAGATTAGGATCTTAAAGGTACAAAATTGGTAACAAATGCCTAAAAGCAATAATTAAACTTCTAGAGTAGAGTTTGGAGTTTCAAAAATAGAATGTTAAAGAAAAGAAGAAGGAAAAGAAAAAGAAAAAAGAGAGTCACAAAAGTTATAAAGAAAATATAGGTACAAATTGATACCAAATACCAAAAAGCAAAAGTTAAAAATCTAGAGTAGAGTTTGGAGTTTCAAAAAAAAATGTTAAATAAAAGAAAAAAAGAAAGGGTCACAAAAGTTATAAAAAATATATATATGAAGTTTGGGTTTGTTTTATTATTTTTTTTTAAAAGAGTCTTTTATTTATTTATTTATTTATTTATTTATTTTTACAAAGTAATAGTAGGTTATAAAAGTGAAAATCAAAGGAGTTACAGAGGATTAAAAAAAATTTTTTTTAGTTAAAAAAAAGAGAAGATAGAGGAGGAATAGGACGGGGAGAACACTTTCTCCTCCACAAATTCATCAAAGGAACATCTAAACGCCGAGTAAATTCCACAAAACAACTTTGGAATGCCGGCAGAAGACATCAGACACCCAGAAAAGCAACTCATTGCCTTCTAAAGGAGGTAGGAAAAAATATAAAACACAATTAAGGGACAAAGAGGGAGGGACGGACCTCTGTCCGGGGAAGGAAGTCTTAAAAAAAGAGAAGTTTCCAAACACCAGGAAACACTCTCACTGCCAAGACTGTGCCGAACCTGGGAAACACGGAGGCCAACATAACAGGGAGGAGAATAAATAAACAATTAAAACCCAAAGACTACGAGCCCTACGATAACTTCCCCAGTGGAGAAGCAGCGCAAACGCCTACATCTGCCATTAGCAAGCGGGGGCTGGGCAGGGAGGCGCCACGCGGGCGGCTTCGCAGGAGGCTTCGCGGGCTGCATCGGCCTGAATATACTGAGCGCTACTGAGCGAAATAATTTGGGCTAGCAAACCAGACTGTGGGATACCTACCACACGAAAAGCCAGCCCTAACCCAAGACCAGGAGCTGACTCTGGCTCAGACCATGAACTCCTTATTGCCAAATTCAGACTGAAATTGAAGAAAGTAGGGAAAACTACTAGACCATTCAGGTATGACCTAAATCAAATCCCTTATGTTTATAGAGCGGAAGTGAGAAATAGATTTAAGGGCCTAGATCTGATAGATAGAGTGCCTGATGAACTATGGAATGAGGTTCGTGACATTGTACAGGAGACAGGGATCAAGACCATCCCCATGGAAAAGAAATGCAAAAAAGCAAAATGGCTGTCTGGGGAGGCCTTACAAATAGCTGTGAAAAGAAGAGACGCGAAAAGCAAAGGAGAAAAGGAAAGATATAAACATCTAAATGCAGAGTTCCAAAGAATAGCAAGAAGAGATAAGAAAGCCTTCTTCAGTGATCAATGCAAAGAAATAGAGGAAAACAACAGAATGGGAAAGATTAGGGATCTCTTCAAGTAAATCAGAGATACCAAAGGAACATTTCATGCAAAGATGGGCACGATAAAGGACAGAAATGGTATGGACCTAACAGAAGCAGAAGATATTAAGAAGAGGTGGCAAGAATACACAGAACAACTGTACAAAAAAGAGCTTCACGACCCAGATAATCATGATGATGTGATCACTGACCTAGAGCCAGACATCTTGGAATGTGAAGTCAAATGGGCCTTAGAAAGCATCACTACGAACAAAGCTAGTGGAGGTGATGGAATTCCAGTGGAGCTATTCCAAATCCTGAAAGATGATGCTGTGAAAGTGCTGCACTCAATATGCCAGCAAATTTGGAAAACTCAGCAGTGGCCACAAGATTGGAAAAGGTCAGTTTTCATCCCAATCCCAAAGAAAGGCAATGCCAAGGAGTGCTCAAACTACCGCACAATTGCACTCATCTCACACGCTAGTAAAGTAATGCTCAAAATTCTCCAAGCCAGACTTCAGCAATATGTGAACCGTGAACTTCCTGATGTTCAAGCTGGTTTTAGAAAAGGCAGAGGAACCAGAGATCAAATTGCCAACATCCGCTGGATCATGGAAAAAGCAAGAGAGTTCCAGAAAAACATCTATTTCTGCTTTATTGACTATGCCAAAGCCTTTGACTGTGTAGATCACAATAAACTATGGAAAATTATGAAAGAGATGGGAATACCAGACCACCTGATCTGCCTCTTGAGAAATCTGTATGCAGGTCAGGAAGCAACAGTTAGGACTGGTCATGGAACAACAGATTGGTTCCAAATAGGAAAAGGAGTACGTCAAGGCTGCATATTGTCACCATGTTTATTTAATTTATATGCAGAGTACATCATGAGAAATGCTGGACTGGAAGAAACACAAGTTGGAATCAAGATTGCTGGGAGAAATATCAATAACCTCAGATATGCAGATGACACGACTCTTATGGCAGAAAGTGAAGAGGGGCTAAAAAGCCTCTTGATGAAAGTGAAAGTGGAGAGTGAAAGGTTGGCTTAAAGCTCAACATTCAGAAAATGAAGATCATGGCATCTGGTCCCATCACTACATGGGAAATAGATGGAGAAACAGTGGAAACAGTGTCAGACTTTATTTTTCTGGGCTCCAAAATCACTGCAGATGGTGACTGCAGCCATGAAATTAAAAGACGCTTGCTCCTTGGAAGGAAAGTTATGACCAACCTAGATAGCATATTCAAAAGCAGAGACATCACTTTACCAACAAAGGTTCGCCTAGTCAGGGCTATGGTCTTTCCTGTGGTCATGTACGGATGTGAGACCTGGACTGTGAACAAGGCTGAGCACCGAAGAATTGATGCTTTTGAACTGTGGTGTTGGAGAAGACTCTTGAGAGTCCCTTGGACTGCAAGAAGATCCAACCAGTCCATTCTGAAGGAGATCAGCCCTGGGATTTCTTTGGAAGGAATGATGCTCAAGCTGAAACTCCAGTATTTTGGCCACCTCATGCGAAGAGTTGACTCATTGGAGAAGACTCTGATGCTGGGAGGGATTGGGGGCAGGAGAAGAAGGGGACGACAGAGGATGAGATGGCTGGATGGCATCACTGACTTGATGGGTGTGAGTCTGAGTGACCTCCGGGAGCTGGTGATGGACAGGGAGGCCTGGCGTGATGCAGTTCATGGGGTCGCGAAGAGTCGGACACGACTGAGCGACTGATCTGGTCTGATCAATTTTTTACATATTCATTTTTTTTATATAACTTTTGTGAGTTTTTCTTTTTTTTTCCTCCCTCTTTCTATCTCTTCATCTTTTCTTGACATTGTATTCCTGAAACTCCAAACTGTAATCTAGATCTTTAGTCTGTGCTTTCTGGTATATGTAATCAATTGGTGTCTATTACTGACTGGATCTGTCTCTGTCCTTTTCAGTCCCTCCTTTTATCTTCCTGACCTCCTCTGTCTCCTTCCTCCCTCTTTTCCTCTCTGTATAACTCCGTGAACATCTCTGAGCAGTCCAGTTGTGGAGTGCAGTATAGAAGGGGAAGTTTTTGAGACTACAGTAAAAATAAGACTGATTACTGGAAGCAGGAGGCTTAAGACCAAACCCTGATCCCACGGAACATTAATTGAGAGGAGCTCATCAAATGCCTCCAAACCTACACTGAAACCAAGCCAATATACAGGCCACCCAAAGTGACCCCAAATCATAGACATCTCATACCTCATTACTAGACACTCCATTGCACTCCAGAGAGAAGAAATCCAGCTCCATCCACCAGAACACCGACACAAGCTTCCCTAAACAAGAAACCTTGACAAGCCACCTGTACAAATCCACACACAGTGAGGAAACGCCACAATAAAGAGAACTCCGCAAACTGCCAGAATATAGTAAGGACAACCCAAACTCAGCAATTTAAACAAGATGAGGAGACAGAAGAATTCCCAGCAGGTGAAGGAACAGGATAAATGCCCTCCAAACTAAACAAAAGAGGAAGAAATAGCGAATCTACCTGATAAAGAATTCGGAATAATGATAGTGAAATTAATCCAAAATCTGGAAATCAAAATGGAATCACAGATAAATAGCCTGGAGAAAAGCATTGAGAAGATGCAAGAACGGTTTAACAAGGACCTAGAAGAAATAAAAAAGAGTCAATATATAATGAATAATGCAATAAATGAGATCCAAAACACTCTGGAGGCAACAAATAGTAGAATAACAGAGGCCGAAGATAGAATTAGTGAATTAGAAGATAGAATGGTAGAAATAAATGAATCAGAGGAGAAAAAAGAATTAAAAGAAATGAGGACAATCTCAGAGACCTCCAGGACAATATTAAACGTTACAACATTCGAATCATAAACTTCCCTAAAATGGAGAAGGAAATAATCACTCAAATCCAAGAAACCCGGAGAGTCCCAAACAGGATAAACCCAAGGCAAAAACACCCCAAGACATATATTAATCAAATCAACAAAGATCAAACACAAAGAACAAATATTAAAAGCAGCAAGGGAAAAACAACAAATAACACACAAGGGAATTCCCATAAGGATAATAGCTGATCTTTCAATAGAGACTCTCCAAGCCAGGAGGGAATGGCAAGACATACTTAAAGTGATGAAAGAAAATAATCTACAGCCCAGATTATTGCCCCCAGCAAGGATCTCATTCAAATATGAAGGAGAAATCAAAAGCTTTACAGACAAGCAAAAGCTGAGAGAATTCAGCACCACCAAACCAGCTCTCCAACAAATACTAAAGGACATTCTCTATACAGGAAGCACAAAAAGGGTATATAAATCAAATCCAAAACAATAAAGTAAATGGCAACGGATCATACTTATCAATAATTACCTTAAATGTAAATGGGTTGAATGCCCCAGCCAAAAGACAGAGACTGGCCGAATGGATACAAAAACAAGACCCCTACATATGTTGTCTACAAGAGACCCACCTCCAAACAGGGGACACATACAGACTGAAAGTGAAGGGCTGGAAAAAGATTTTCCATGCAAATAGGGACCAAAAGACAGCAGGAGTAGCAATACTCATATCAGATAAAATAGACTTTAGAACAAAGGCTGTGAAAAGAGACAAAGAAGGTCACTACATAATGATCAAAGGATCAATCCAAGAAGAAGACATAACAATTATCAATATATATGCACCCAACATAGGAGCACCGCAACATGTAAGACAAATACTAACAAGTATGAAAGGAGAAATCAACAATAACACAATAATAGTGGGAGACATTAATACCCCACTCACACCAATGGATAGATCAACTAAACAGAAAATTAACAAGGAAACACAAACTTTAAACGATACAAGAGACCAGTTACACCTAATTGATATCTATAGGACATTTCATCCCAAAACAATGAATTTCACCTTTTTCTCAAGCGCACATTGAACCTTCTTCAGGATAGACGACATCCTGGGCTATAAATCTAGCCTTGGTAAGTTCAGAAAAATTGAAATCATTCCAAGCATCTTTTCTGACCACAATGCAGTAAGACAGGAGAAAAACTATTAAAAATTCCAACATATGGAGGCTGAACAACACGCTGCTGAATAAGCAACAAATCACGGAAGAAATCAAAAAAGAAATCAAGATCTGCATAGAAACGAATGAAAATGAAAACACAGCAACCCAAAACCTGTGGGACACTGTGAAAGCAGTCCTAAGGGGAAAGTTCATAGCAATACAGGCATACCTCAAGAAACAAGAAAAAAGCCAAATAAATCACCTAACTCTACACCTACAGCAACTAGAAAAGGAAGAAATGAAGCACCCCAAGGTTAGTCGAAGGAAAGAAATCTTAAAAATTAGGGCAGAAATAAGTGCAAAAGAAACAAAAGAGACCATAGCAAAAATCAACAAAGCCAAAAGCTGGTTCCTTGAAAGGGTAAATAAAATTGACAAACCATTAGCCAGACTCATCAAGAAACAAAGGGAGAAAAATCAAATCAATAAAATTAGAAATGAAAATGGAGAGATCACAACAGACAACACAGAAATACAAAGGATCATAAGAGACTACTATCAGCAATTATATGGCAATATTAAAATGGACAACGTGGAAGAAATGGACAAATTCTTAGAAAAGTACAACTTTCCAAAACTGAATCAGGAAGAAATAGAAAATCTTAACAGACCTATCACAAGCAAGGAAATTGAAACTGTAATCAGAAATCTTCCAGCAAACAAAAGCCCAGGTCCAGATGGCTTCACAGCTGAATTCTACCAAAAATTTAGAGAAGAGCTAACACCTATCCTACTCAAAACTGTTCCAGGAAATTGCAGAAGAAGGCAAACTTCCAAACTCATTCTATGAGGCCACCATCACCCTAATACCAAAACCTGACAAAGATACCACCAAAAAAGAAAACTACAGGCCAATATCACTGGTTAACATAGATGCTAAACCCTTAACAAAATTCTAGCAATCAGAATCCAACAACACATTAAAAAGATCATACACCATGACCAAGTGGGCTTTATCCCAGGAATGCAAGGATTCTTCAATATCCACAAATCAATCAACGTAATACACCACATTAAGACATTGAAAAATAAAAACCATATGATTATATCAATAGATGCAGAGAAAGCCTTTGACAAAGTTCAACATCCATTTATGATAAAAACTCTCCAGAAAGCAAGAATAGAAGGAACATACCTCAACATTATAAAAGCTATATATGACAAACCCACAGCAAACATTAACCTCAATGATGAAAAATTGAAAGCATTTCCTCTAAAGTCAGGAACAAGACAAGGATGCCCACTTTCACCATTACTATTCAACATAGTTTTGGAAGTTTTGGCCACAGCAATCAGAGCAGAAAAAGAAATAAAAGGAATCCAAATTGGAAAAGAAGAAGTAAAACTCTCACTGTTTGCAGATGACATGATCCTCTACGTAGAAAACCCTAAAGATTCCACCAGAAAAGTGCTAGGACTAATCAATGAATATAGTAAAGTTGCAGGATATAAAATCAACACACAGAAATCCCTTGCATTCCTGTACACTAATGAGAAAATAGAAAGAAAAATTAAGGAAACAATTCCATTCACCATTGCAATGAAAAGAATAAAATACTTAGGAATATATCTACCTAAAGAAACTAAAGACCTATATATAGAAAACTATAAAACACTGGTGAAAGAAATCAAAGAGGACACTAATAGATGGAGAAATATACCATGTTCATGGATTGGTAGAATCAATATAGTGAAAATGAGTATACTACTCAAAGCAATTTATAGATTCAGTGCAATCCCCATCAAGCTACCAACGGTATTCTTCACAGAGCTAGAACAAATAATTTCTCAATTTGTATGGAAATACAAAAAACCTCGAATAGCCAAAGCTATCTTGAGAAAGGAGAATGGAACTGGAGGAATCAACCTGCCTGACTTCAGGCTCTACTACAAAGCCACAGTCATCAAGACAGTATGGTCCTGGCACAAAGACAGAAATATAGATCAATGGAACAAAATAGAAAGCCCAGAGATAAATCCACGCACATATGGACACCTTATCTTTGACAAAGGAGGCAAGAATATACAATGGATTAAAGACAATCTCTTTAACAAGTGGTGCTGGGGAAACTGGTCAAACACTTGTAAAAGAATGAAACTAGAACACTTTCTAACACCGTACACAAAAATAAACTCAAAATGGATTAAAGATCTAAATGTAAGGCCAGAAACCATAAAACTCCTAGAGGAAAACATAGGCAAAACACTCTCTGACATACATCATAGCAGGATCCTCTATGACCCACCTCCCAGAATATTGGAAATAAAATCAAAAATAAACAAATCGGACCTCATTAAACTTAAAAGCTTCTGCACAACAAAGGAAACTATAAGCAAGGTGAAAAGACAGCCTTCAGAATGGGAGAAAATAATAACAAATGAAGCAACAAACAACTAATCTCAAAAATATACAAGCAACTCCTATAGCTCAACTCCAGAAAAATAAATGACCCAATCAAAAAATGGGCCAAAGAACTAAATAGACATTTCTCCAAAGAAGACATACAGATGGCTAACAAACACTGAAAAGATGCTCAACATCACTCATTATCAGAGAAATGCAAATTAAAACCACTATGAGGTATCATTTCACAACAGTCAGAATGGCTACGATCCAAAAGTCCACAAGCAATAAATGCTGGAGAGGGTGTGGAGAAAAGGGAACCCTCTTACACTGTTGGTGGGAATGCAAACTAGTACAGCCACTTTGGAGAACAGCATGGATTGGTCACCACCCACTGACTGAGCATGCATGATTACTATTCCCCTTTTACAGAGAAGACATAAATGGATTCTTATTCTATTCCTTGCCTTACAGCTGAGATGAAAAAGTACAGTGAAAGAGAAATGAGAGCAACAACCCAGTGGTGGGGGGAAGCTTTTTACAAAATTTTCCTGGCCTGAAAGCAATGGGAAGATGTAGGCATAGCTGTCAGTTTGGGGAAGAGGTATAGTAATATATGTATTATACAAGAGGACCAAGAATGTATGAATTTCTTTGTTGTTTGTTTGTTTGTTTGTTTGTTTTTTGAATTAAGACTCATATTTGTCTATAAGAATCTATGAGTCAGGACTCATAGATTACCTGCTGGTCCAGTGGTCAGGGAGCTAAGATACAACATGCCTTCAAGCCAAAAAACCAAAACATAAAAACAGAAGCAATATTGTAATGAAGTCAATGAAGACTTTGAAAATGGTCCAAATCAAAAAAAAAAAAAAAAATCTTAAAAAAAAGTGTGAGTCAAATTAGGCAAACTGATTTGAGGAAATGGAAAACAGCACAGCCCAGGCACAGGCTGTCTCCTGAGCTTACCACACAGTCCCTCCTTTTCTTCTGAATCCTGCAAATCTGCTCTTCCATCTTTACCTGTATGTTTAGAGACCTTAGTGACTTCAGCTCACTCAGAGTCAACTCAAAAGACCGGATCACATTCCAGGAACATCCGTCTCCCTCCATCTGGACAAATCTTGTACCTGCCATGTCAGTAGCTTCTTGAATCTTTTTTCAAGACCCCCAGGCCAGGCTGTAGGCTGTGGGGAGGAAGGGTCATGGATTCTCTGCTCTTCTCTCAAGGCTGACTGCCAAACGTGTGTGTGTGTGTGTGTGTGTGTGTGTGTGTGTGTGTGTGTGTTTGGCCTAGTGTTTTGTGAAGAGATTTTCAGAACTAATTGCCTTAGAGTTCCCATCTTTCCAACTCCATCAATGGGAAAAATGCTAAAGGCCCACATTCTTTGGTCTGAGCTGAAACACACTCATGAAAATATTAGCACCAGACAAGGGAGAAAGAAGATGGGTTCTCCAATAGTTCTGGTGCAGGAAAGATTATGGAGATTATTATTATTCCTCCACTTATGGAGGAAACAAGCCTGGCATGCCTGCTTGTGTCACGCTGAGCACTGTTTCACCTGTTGGATACTGCAGAGAATAAAAGAAACTCTTTGACTTCAACACGTTTACATTCTAGAGGGAGTGGGTACAGGCAATAAACAAACAAATATGAGAAGCCCATCAGGAAAGGTAGGGAAAAGAGTGCTACTTGAGGTGTGGAGGAGTCACCGAGAGCCAGAAAGCCCTGAGACAGTGGGCCATGCCAGTATCTGGGAGATGAGTGTTTCACACAAAGGAAATAGCAAGGACTGGGGTCCAGAGATGGGCTTGCTCATGGGATGTCTGCGGAAAATGGTGTGAGGAACTAGTTCAGCTTTAATAGAAACATGGGGAGAGGAAGGTAGTTGTGTTAGGTTGTGGGAATTCTAGAGGCTGGATAATCCCAGACAGTGCTACTAACTAGACCTTGTTTCCCAGGCCAGGCTCTCCTCAACAAACTGGCCCTCCATTCTCTGTCTTCTAACCAAGTTGTTAGCCAGTAATAGTCTATTATTGATGGAAGATGATGGATGGGTTTCAGGTTAGACATTTACAACCAGCCTCCAGTTACAACTGCCGCACATCGTGGGGCACGAAGATGTGGGCTTCAGGCTGAATACTTTTGGCAGCAAAGTGTTAACATTTGCTGAGACAAGAGATGGATGGGCTCCAGTTAAGCCATTTACAGTCAGCCTCTTGGTTACCCTCCGAAAAGGAACTAACAACAGCAACAGGGTGAATAGCCAGTGTTTGTCTCTTGTAAACACCTTAAGGGAATAGTCATATCAAGGACAGAGAGGCAAAACCCTATCTGAGTAAAGGATTAAGGTATCTCAGACTTCCTTGGTGGCTCAGAGGGTAAAGCGTCTGCCTACAATGTGGGAGACCCCGGTTCAATCCCTGGGTTGGGAAGATCTCCTGGAGAAGGAAATGGCAACCCACTCCAGTATTCTTGCCTGGAGGAGGAGCAAGATGGAGGAGCCTGGTAGGCTACAGTTCATGGGGTTGCAAAGAGTTGGACATGACTGAGCAACTTCACTTTCCTTTCCTTAAGGGATCTTAGCTCCCACCTTTTCCAGAACAAGGAAGACACTACACATGCACAGAAAGTCTCCCTGTGGGTCAAAAGTCAAGGAGTGTTGCCAGGCCATAATGAGTCTTGCTTTACCCAGAAGCCTTCACTTCAAGATCCATCTTGGCTGAGGAGTGTTTGCATATTCAGGGAAGGGTCCTAGCATAGGTCAGGTGTGGAAAAAGAAAGCAGATAATTGGCCTGAAGGAAGACAAAGACATGGAAGAACTGCCCTTTATAAATGACTTAACTGCCTCTTCACTGTCCTCCACACTAGGCCAGTGTCCACACCTCTTCTCTCCGGGTGTGCGTCTCTACCTTGCTTCTGTCTCAGCTAAACAAACTGTTTCTCTGTGTACTCTCCCACTTGTTGCTGTGCTATGTCTCACAATAAACTTTGCACCTGCACTTACAGTTTCTGCCTCTGTGATAAATGCATTTTCACTGAGGGCAAAGATCCAGAGGAAAGTAGCTTCTAGCCTCTAGCCCTTGCTGATCTGGGGGCTAGGATCCCTGGTTCCCATCCAGGCTACCCAGGTTCACTCCCTGGGCAGGGAATTAAGATCTCCCTTTATGCCTCCACTCCCTGTTGCCTCTCTGAGATCATTATTACTAAAATAGAGTTATCACACATTTTGAAACCAACAAAACAATGCTTCTGAAGTGCTAATTTTTAAGAACAGCATCTAGTATCCTGAATGGCCCACCTCCAGGAGCAGACAGTTTCCACTCAAGTTCTGTCCTGGGACAAGAGAATCAAGTGACAAAGTCTTCTAAGCCAAAAATAGAGATTTATAGTCTTCATCATTGTCCCGGAAACTCCAAAGTAACCTCAGGGTGTCCTGGTTTGATGTTTATTCTGGAAGTTAATTTGACATTTATCTAAATTTCCTCCATTTAGGTTGAAGTTGTTCATAATATTTGAAGGGGAGTAGAAACAGGACAACTTAAAATATCTCCTTAACCCACAATCCTATAATTTCAAGCCTACTTTATTGAAAGCATTCTGAGGGGTTACTTTCAGCAAACTTGTTTATTTGGGAGAAACTGCAGTACAAATAACTATAGGAAATAATAGTCGGGGAAAGGCTATGATGTAGAAAAGGGAGTCAGCAGACATTTCCTAAAAGAGCCAGATAGTAAATACTTTAGACTTTATAGGCCAAGAGTCAAAATTGATTATGTATTACAGATACTAATATAGTAATAGTAATAGAGAGGCTTCCCTGATAACTCAGTTGGTAAAGAATCTGCCTGCAATGCAGGAGAGCCTGGTTCAATTCCTGAGTCAGGAAGATCTACTGGAGAAGGGATAGGCTACCCACTCCAGAGACATTATTCTGCCAACAAAGGTCTGTCTAGTCAAGGCTATGGTTTTTCCAGTAGTCATGTATGGATATGAGAGTTGGACTATAAAAAAGGCTTAGTGCTTAAGAATTGATGCTTTTGAACTATGGTGTTAGATAAGACTCTTGAGAATCCCTTGGACTGCAAGATCCAACCAGTCCATCCTAAAGGAGATCAGTCCTGAGTGTTCATTGGAAGGACTGATGTTGAAGCTGAAACTCCAATACTTTGGCCACCTGATGTGAAGAACTGACACATTTGAAAAGACTCTGATGCTGGGAAAGATTGAAGGCAGGATGAGAAGGGGCCGACAGAGCATGAGATGGTTAGATGACATCACTGACTCAATGGACATGAGTTTGAGTAAACTCCAGGAGTTGGTGATGGACAGGGAGGCCTAGCATGCTGCGGTCCATGGGGTCACAAAGAGTCGGACACGACTGAACTGACTGACTGATCCACTCCAGTATGCTGGCCTGGAGAATTCTGAGGACTATATAGTCCATGGTGTTGCAAAGAGTTGGACACAACTTTCACTCACTCACTCATAGTAATACAGAAAACACATTTCATCATTTTCTGATACAATTCTAAGTATAATACTGAATACAGTTTTGGAAAAAACACACACCTATTAATAAAAAGAATGAAATTCTGTTTTGGAATAAAATTTTGCTTAAGTGGGGTTAAAGTTAATGTTTCTAATATTACATCAATTGCAAATGTCCCTGGATCATTGGTTATACACGAACAAGCACTTAGCTGAATTTGGTCTATGTGCCATAGTTTACCAACCCTTGGTATAGGAAATATGGTATCAATGGCTAAAGTATTCCTGGAGGTTCTGGCTAGAGTATGAGTAGAAAAGAAAAGAGAGAGGTGTAAATTGGAAGAGATACATTGACATTACTTGCAGATAATATGATCATATATAGATACTTGTAAAACCACCTGGATCCATATGGTATTAGGACTAATTTTATTATAACTAACGAAAAATTTCATCAAGGTTGCTAGAAAGATTGACTTAGAAAAATCAATAACATCTCTCTATACCAGCAAAAACTCTGATAATAACTAAAGGGTTAAAAAACAAAACAGATAAACATAAAAACTGAAATATCAATATACAGGAATTAACAAACAAGAATACACCAGAGGATTGCTAAGGAGGGAAATTTAAACCTCTAAGAAAAGACATAAAATGACAGAAAACAACAAAATTCTGTAAAGTAATTATCCTTCAATTAAAAAATAAATAAATCTTTAAAAAAAGAAAAACAAAAAAGACATGAAAGGTGATCTGAATAAATTTCTAGACACCAGGCTCTCTTGGTTTTGGTCACATTTCTGACCTCCAAAACTGTAATAAAACAAACTTGTGCTGTTTGAAGCCACTAAATTTGTGGTTGTTTGCAGCAGAAACAGGAAACTAATGTAGGACCCATTTCTCCTGTCCAGCTGAATGCCAAGAATAGAGCTTCCTAACTGCTTCCCAGGCGGTGCTAGTGGTAAAGAACCCATCTGCCAATGTAGGAGACTTAAAAGATGTGAGTTCAATCCCTGGGTCAGGATGATCCGCTGGAGAAGGGAATGGCAACTCACTCCAGTATTCTTGCCTGGAGAATCCCATGGGCAGAGGAGCCTGGCGGGCTACAGTCCACAGGGTCATAAAGAGTTGAACACAACTGAAGTGACTTCACATCCATGCATGCAACTGTATCTTTGACACAGCAGCAGAGTTTCCTAACATATAAATGTTTAACTCTTGGAAGGAAGTGTGGCGCATATGATCTACTGTGCAACGCTAGCTCACACTTGCCGGTAATTAGAATGTTATTCTGTGGTGCTCTTTACAGTAGACTTATTTCCCTTTCTTTAATCAACTTGTTTTCAGAACCTAGGAACATGTTCATGGAACGTGAAGTGGCAATAGGGTGATAAGGACGACATGAAAACACAATTTAGGATTTAAATATCAGGACGGAAAATCCTTGAATGGATTTGGCTGTGAGCGTGGCCTCCATGCCTGAGGAAAAATGGACAGGAAGCAGTGTAGCTCCCACTGACAGCTGATTCTGAGATGTTCTGCGACTGGGACCCTTTGCTGCAGTGCTTGCGCCTGGACAAATGCCTCCTCCAGTAACAAAATACAAAGAAACCATATGGAACTGAAAAATAGCTTCAGACATGTGCAGTTTGGGATCTTATGAACAGTAAGATAGAAAAGGCCACAAAAGCCTGCTGCTTCTGAAGTGCTAAGCACAAGCAGAGTTCACAGAACCACCGAGTGAACAGGCAGACCCCCAAGGCACTCCTCCTGCTCAAAAGCCCCAGACCCACCCCTGTTGTTATCTCAAATAAGGAACCAGCGCACCTTCCCTCTAGGAGTGAAGAAGGGGCACCTGTTTCTTGTTTTCAAGCCCTCCTGCAACACAAATCCCCATGAAGCCTTGCCTGAATTCCTTGTGGGGCAAGGACCCACATCAGTAATAATTCCACCATAATTTTCATTTGATCCCTGATTTCAGTAGATATTCTAGAAAAATAAAAAATAGTTCTGAAGACTCAATGTTTTGGGACTTCTTGGATGAGACTCCACGCTCCGAATGGAGCAGAGAGCCCAGGTTGGAACCCTGATCGGGGAACTAGATCCACAAGCTGCAACTAAGAGTTCATACGTCGCAACTAAAAACTGGTGCAGCTAAATAAATAATTATTAAAAACACACAACAACAACCACTTCAATGTCTTTCTCTCTGTGTGTCTTTTGGGTGAAATGATGCACAACTGATTTGGGTTCATTAGCAAGATGGTAGAATAGGAAGTGCCAGCCCACATAACCCCCCAGATGCACCTATTTTAATAACCACTCATGAGCAAGAATATCTTTATGAGAGTTCAGAAGTGCAACAGAGAGGTTTCAGCATCCACACAGAGCAAGATAACTGAAGAAAGTAAGAAAGTTTCATTTTACCTGTGTCTCCTGTCTCCCATGATGGCGTAGCACCGTCTCTGGGAGCTTGTTAGAAGGCGGGCTCTCAAGCTCCATCCCAGACCCGCTAAATCAGAGCCTGCTAATGTTTAACAAGATTCGCAGGTGATTCATATGCACATGATAAGAAACACTGATAAGTATGTGTGATCATACTTATAGGATTCCGTAAATAATGTACTGTATTGTTCTGTGTTATTTAAATTTATATAAATGGTGTCATACTGCACATATCATTCAGCAACTGGCTTTTTTCACCTTACAATTTACTTTTGAGATCTAACAATGCTAATATAGATCTAGTACATACTTTGGCCACCTCATATGAAGAGTTGACTCATTGGAAAAGACTTTGATGCTGGGAGGGATTAGAGGCAGGAGGAGAAGGGGACGACAGAGGATGAGATGGCTGGATGGCATCACCAACTCGATGGACATGAATTTGAGTGAACTCTGGGAGTTGGTGGTGGACAGGCAGGCCTGGCGTGCTGCGATTCATGGGGTCGCAAAGAGTTGGACACAACTGAACGACTGAACTGAACATTCCCTTTTAATGTGTTGAAGAATGTTTACATTTATGTTGCTGATAATGAAATCTATCACTAAGTTATGAAATTAACTCTCACTTACTAATTCATACTGAAACGAAGCAGGACCCTATGGTCCTTGACCCACCCTCCCCATGTCCTCTGCCTGCCTTTTGTCTTTGGAAAGCTTTAGTCAAAGAATAAGTTTAATCAGAGAAATGAGAGTATGCAGAAGCAAAGGAAAATAGTCAAACGAGACCAAATAATAATAATGTAGTCATTAAGTATAGTCAAAGACCTTTAATTCCTTCTCAAAGGCTATTGATATAATTCAGAGCCATATCCTGTCTCATAGATACTGACACCCCCACGAGGTGGAAGAAGTTAATTACATGATGACCAGACTGTAGCTGTGACATAAACTGCCACAGTTCCAAGAATTGGCCTCAAAGAAATGGAAACAAACCAAACTGTATTTAAAACAATCAACATGACAGTGGTCAAACCACTGATGACCAGTTTGAAGATGACTGTCAGAGCTGACTGTGCTGTTTCTGCATGCAGCCCTCTTCCTCATCCTAGAAAAGCTCTCTTGTCCCACTAGTTGTCAGTTGAGGGGGTGGATAGTCAGCTTTTGGACAGATGTCCACCCTCCCTCTTCCCCCACAGTTGCCAGCATATGAAATAAAGCAAACTTCCCTTTCCAGCAGCCTGGCCTCACTGGGTTTTGAGTGGTGAGTACCTGGACCCATCTTTTGGTAAAATAGTAAATTATAATTGGGTCTCTTTTATTAAATAGCAGCTGAGCTGGATAAGTGCTTCCCGGGTGGCTCAGTGGGTAATGAATTGCCTGTAACTCAGGAGACCCAGGAGATGTGGGTTCAGTCCCTATATTAGGAAGATCCCCTGAAGGAGAGCACCGCAAACCACTCCAGTATTCTTGCCTGGAGAATCCCATGGACAGAGGAACATGGCAGGCTACAGTGCAGAGGGTCACGAAGACTCAGACACGACTGAAGTGACTGAGCACACACACGTGAGCTTGATAAACGAATTAGATGTCTGAAACATTTCATCCTTCCCCACTAAACTGTCTCCTCTAATTAAATGGAGTTAAGGGCAATTATATCCTTTCAATTGCTCAGGCCAAAAGCTTTGGGGATATCCTGTGTGTTAGCCATACCTACGTAAATGTGGTTTGGTTTAGTTAAGTCGTGTCTTACTTTTTCCATGATAACCATGATGATATGATCACTCACCTAGAGCCAGACATCCTAGAGTGTGAAATCAAGTGGGCCTTAGGAAGCATCACTATGAATAAAGCTAGTGGAGGTGGTGGAATTCCAGCTGAGCTAATTCAGATCCTAGAAGATGATGCTGTTAAAGTGCTGCACTCAATATGCCAGCAAATTTGGGAAACACAGCAGTGGCCACAGGACTGGAAAAGGTCAGTTTTCATTCCAATCCCAAAGAAGGGCAATGCCCAAGAATGTTCAAACTACCACACAATTTCACTCATTTCACATGCTAATGAAGAAATGCTTTAAATTCTCCAAGGTAGGCTTCAATACTACATGAACTGAGAACCAGATGCTCAAGCTGAATTTAGAAAAGGCAGAGGAAGCAGAGATCAAATTGCCAGCATCTGCTGGATCATAGAAAAAGCAAGAGAATTCCAGAGAGACATCTATTTCTGCTTCATTGACTACACTCAAACTGGAAAATTGTTAAAGAGATGGGAATACCAGACCACCTTACCTGCCTCCTACAAAACCTGTATGCGGGTCAAGAAGCAACAATTAGAACCAGACGTGGAACAATGGTCTGGTTCAAAATTGGGAAAGGAGTATATCAAGGCTGAATATTGTCACCCTGCTTATTTAATGTATATGCAGAGTAACTCTGAGAAATGCTAGGCTGGATGAAACACAAGCTGGAATCAAGATGGCCAGGAGAAATATCAATAATCTCAGATATGCAGATGACACCACCCTTATGGAAGAAAGCAAAGAGGAGTCTTTTTTTAAATATAAATTTATTTATTTTAACTGGAGGTTAACTACTTTACAATATTGTATTGGTTTTGCCATACATCAACATGAATCCGCAGGAGAGTACAAAAGTTGGCTTAAAACCCAACATTCAGAAAACTAAGATCATGGCATTTGGTTCCATCACTTCATGGCAAATAGATGGGGAAACAATGGAAACAGTGACAGACTTTATTTTCTTGGGCTCCAAAATCATTGTGGATGGTATCTGCTGACAGAAAATTAAAAGACATTTGCCTTTCAAAAAAAAAAAAAGTTATGACACATCTACATAGTATACTGAAAAGCAGAGACATCACTTTGCCAACAAAGATCTGTATCAGATCAGATCAGATCAGATCAGTCGCTCAGTCGTGTCCGACTCTTTGCGACCCCATGAACCGCAGCACGCCAGGCCTCCCTGTCCATCACAAGCTCCCAGAGGTCACTCAGACTCGCATCCATCGAGTCAGTGATGCCATCCAGCCATCTCATCCTCTGTCGTCCCCTTCTCCTCCTGCCCTCAATCCCTCCCAGCATCAGAGTCTTCTCCAATGAGTCAACTCTTCGCATGAGGTGGCCAAAATACTGGAGTTTCAGCTTGAGCATCATTCCTTCCAAAGAAATCCCAGGGCTGATCTCCTTCAGAATGGACTGGTTGGATCTCCTTGCAGTCCAAGGGACTCTCAAGAGTCTTCTCCAACACCACAGTTCAAAAGCATCAATTCTTCGGCACTCAGCCTTCTTCACAGTCCAGCTCTCACATCCATACATGACCACAGGAAAGACCATAGCCTTGACTAGGCGAACCTTTGTTGGTAAAGTAATGTCTCTGCTTTTGAATATGCTATCTAGGTTGGTCATAACTTTCCTTCCAAGGAGCAAGCGTCTTTTAATTTCATGGCTGCAGTCACCATCTGCAGTGATTTTGGAGCCCAGAAAAACAAAGTCTGACACTGTTTCCACTGTTTCCCCATCTATTTCCCATACAGTGATGGGACCAGATGCCATGATCTTCGTTTTCTGAATGTTGAGCTTTAAGCCAACCTTTTCACTCTCCACTTTCACTTTCATCAAGAGGCTTTTTAGCCCCTCTTCACTTTCTGCCATAAGAGTGGTGTCATCTGCATATCTGAGGTTATTGATATTTCTCCCGGCAATCTTGATTCCAACTTGTGTTTCTTCCAGTCCAGCATTTCTCATGATGTACTCTGCATATAAGTTAAATAAACATGGTGACAATATGCAGCCTTGACGTACTCCTTTTTCTATTTGGAACCAGTCTGTTGTTCCATGACCAGTTCTAACTGTTGCTTCCTGACCTGCATACAGATTTCTTAAGAGGCAGATCAGGTGGTCTGGTATTCCCATCTCTTTCAGAATTTTCCATAGTTTATTGTGATCCACACAGTCAAAGGCTTTGGCATAGTCAATAAAGCAGAAATAGATGTTTTTCTGGAACTCTCTTGCTTTTTCCATGATCCAGCGGATGTTGGCAATTTGATCTCTGGTTCCTCTGCCTTTTCTAAAACCAGACCAGGAGCTGACTGTGGCTCGGACCATCAACTCCTTATTGCCAAATTCAGACTGAAATTGAAGAAGGTAGAGAAAACTACTAGACCATTCAGGTATGACCTAAATCAAATCCCTTATGAGTATACAGTGGAAGTGAGAAATAGATTTAAGGGCCTAGATCTGATAGATAGAGTGCCTGATGAACTATGGAATGAGGTTCGTGACATTGTACAGGAGACAGGGATCAAGACCATCCCCATGGAAAAGAAATGCAAAAAAGCAAAATGGCTGTCTGGGGAGGCCTTACAAATAGCTGTGAAAAGAAGAGAAGCGAAAAGCAAAGGAGAAAAGGAAAGATATAAACATTTAAATGCAGAGTTCCAAAGAATAGCAAGAAGAGATAGGAAAGTCTTCTTCAGTGATCAATGCAAAGAAATAGAGGAAAACAACAGAATGGGAAAGACTAGGGATCTCTTCAAGAAAATCAGAGATACCAAAGGAACATTTCATGCAAAGATGGGCACAATAAAGGACAGAGATGGTGTGGACCTAACAGAAGCAGAAGATATTAAGAAGAGGTGGCAAGAATACACAGAAGAACTGTGCAAAAAAGAGCTTCAAGACCCAGATAATCATGATGATGTGATCACTGACCTAGAGCCAGACATCTTGGAATGTGAAGTCAAATGGGCCTTAGAAAGCATCACTACGAACAAAGCTAGTGGAGGTGATGGAATTCCAGTGGAGCTATTCCAAGTCCTGAATGATGATGCTGTGAAAGTGCTACACTCAATATGCCAGCAAATTTGGAAAACTCAGCAGTGGCCACAAGATTGGAAAAGGTCAGTTTTCATCCCAATCCCAAAGAAAGATCTGTATAGTCAAAGCTAATGGTTTTCTCCAGTAGTCATGTATCGATGTGAGAGCTGGACCATAAAGAAGGCTGAGCATCAAAGAATTTATGTTTTCGAACTGTGGTGCTGGAAAAGACTTATGAGAGTCCCTTGTACTGTGAGGAGATCAAACCAATCAGTTCTAAAGGAAATCAACTCTGAATATTCATTGGAAGGACTGATGCTGAATCTGAAGCTCCAATACTTTGGCCACCTGATGCGAAGAGCCTTTCATCAGGAAAGAGAAAAACCCTGATGCTGGGAAAGATTGAAGGCAGAAGGAGAAGGGGATGACAGAGGATGAGGTGGTTGGATGGCATCACTGATTCAATGGACAAGAGTTTGAGCAAACTCTGGGAGACTGTGAAGACAGGGAATCCTGGTATGCTGCAGTTCATGGGGTTACAAAGAGTCAGACACAACTGAGCAACTGAACAGCAATAAAAACAAAGATATGGGGAGAGTCAGATACCTAGAAAGCCTTCTCTTGTTCATATAAAGAGAACCTTGTGTGCCCATAATGAGTCATTTTTTTCACATGACAACTGTTATCAGTGTCTTGCTCTGCCACAAAACTCATCTGTAACTCTTACACAATTTTCACTATCAGCTGATATTGGCCAAGGATTACGAATGAAAGGGAAGTTTAATTTCCCTTTCTCCAACGCTTGTAAGTTCCCCAAAGAAGAGACCAGTAATGACATTTAGCCTCCTTGATGTCTCCTGACCGTACTAGGTATAGAACGCTGAAGATAAGTATTGATCACATTTCATGGAATCTCACTTAACATGTTCACAGTAAACAAAGGCAGTGATTGAAGGTTTTCCAAGAGTATGAAAAGACACTGACCAAGAGAAAAATAAACGGCATGTGATACCACTTATATTTGCAATCTAAAACATTGCACATTCTAAATAAAACAGAAACGGAATCATAAACACAGAAAACAGACCTGTGGTTGCCAAGGGGGATAGGCGGTGGGGGAGGGATAGGACGGGAGTTTGGGATTAACAGATGTAAGCTGCCATATACAGAATGCATAAATAATAAGGTTCTATTTATAGCACAGGGAACTATACTGAATATCCTGTGATAAACCATAATGGAAAGGAATGTGAAAGAGAATGTGTATATACCTATATAACAGGATCACTTTTCTGTACAGCAGAAATATTGTAAACCAACTATACTTTTTTAAAGTAATAAAATTAAAAATAAAATTTTTTAAATTAAGAATTTGAAATTAATAACAGCTGGCGTGCTGCGATTCATGGGGTCGCAAAGAGTCGGACACGACTGACCGACTGATCTGACCTGATGTATAATAGTATTTTCAACCTAGACATCATAAATATGTTTCTACAAAATAAAAGCATTTGCCGTACCACAAAAAGAAAAAAAGGACACTGACAATCTCAGAGGATGGATGAGTTAGAGAAGCTGGGTTGTAAAGGTGTATCCTAAAACATGTTGAGCTGGTATTAGCCCCAGCAGCAACTCTCTCTCAGTACCCCCACTGAAAAAGAGAATTCTAGGATGGAGCAATTTCTAGGGCAAGTCTTACAGTTTATCAGGTCACTAAGAAATGGGTAACTCAAAAAACAAGTAGCACTCATCGAGACAGAGTTACTGCAGACGAGGGAAACTCCTGAAACTCGGGGAAGGTTCTGAGAGGCTAGGAGAAGGTTCTGGTCACAAGGCTTCATTTTCGTCCTGTCACCCCCATGTCTCTTACATAAACGAAGAAAAACCACATGACTGCAAGGCAAATCATTTATTGAACAGGTTGAGGAAGGTCTTATTCAGGGACCTGCTGTCCTAAATGGGGCAAAGGGAATCGGAAATCTGGAGGAAACTTTGATTCTCGGTGAGCTGCTAAGTCTTCCTAGATAATCAGGGAATATCCTGAAGATGCAGAGATGGTGTCCGGTCCCAGCACTTGTCATAAGATGATGTGGGAACCATGGAAGAGAAGATTCGGGAGCCCAAATGAGGTGACACTAAATAAGCAAATGAGAATGAGAACACAAAAGCTTATTAAGTGCTTCTCAGACTGAACTGAGAGGACGAAGAGAATTTCTATTACTATAAATACGCTGAAGAAATAGTCATCAACCTGATTCTAACCCATGCCATTTGCCAGAATAGGGGAAGGGGGAGTGTTCATGATTCTTTTCCTGTTTTTTTCTCTTGTTGATCCCATCCTAACCTGCCCCAGAGCCTATGAAAAGAAGAGTGGAAGCAATGAAGGATGCTAGGCTTATTTCTGCCATCCTCAGCACTGGAAGTTTTAAAGTGTTTTTGACAAATTGGCAAAAGCCATAGCAATCTTTTATTAAATGCTGACTTTATGTAAGCCATAGTTGCTAAGACTTTCACCTACATTATCTGAATGAACCCACACAATAAATCTGAGGCAGGAAACAGATGAGAAAACTCAAGGGACTATTTTCCAGGTTGGAAGACAACTGGAAGCTCAGACAGATTACAAGTTAAGGATGTGCAGATAACAAGTTAAGGATGTGCAGAGATTGAAGGGAGAAATCTTTTCCATATATTGGAGGGTGAGATGGGTTTTCAGGATTAGAAGATGGACCACAAAAACAGAATGTATTTGAGTTTCATATTCGCACCCTTTTCCTGTTTGAAACTGTAAGTCCTACTAATTTTTCCCACATTATCCATTACTGAGCCGTTTTCTGCAGCACTGTATCCACACTAATTCTGTAAGGTAGACGTCATTGTTTCCCTTTTTATTGCTGTATCATTTGCTAAACAACTCAAGGCAGGAGTAGATCCTGAACCCAGGTCCTCCAACTCCAAATTTCAAGCTCTTCCTACCAAATTATTTTTACTGTGATTTTTAAATCTTCTACTGTAATCCCCTAATGCTTCTGGAAGGTACTCAACCCTGGGCCACCCCGTCTCCAGCAGAGCTCACCAAACTGCAGCCCTGGGCCACTCCATTCCCTCGCGCCTGCAAGCAGCGATCTGTAGAGGCAGAGAAGAGCACATTCAGACACCAACCCCGGTTTACTTCCCAGAATGAAACCAGGTGATTTTCCAGGTTAGGACAAGGGGGACTGAATAGGGGTATTAACTTCTCTTGCATTTCTCCCTTCAGGAACATTCCTACTCAGCAACATGGGACTTCAGGCAGAGAAAGCCAGAGATAGCTCTACTTACCCACTTTGGTCAGGTCAATAATGTTTTCCTTAGCAACTCCATACTTTTGGCAAATTTCCACAAACTCGTTCTTGAGTTCTGGAGTCGTATCTGGGTCTCGGGCTGTGGGAAGAGTAACAGGAGCTGCTTTGTCCTGTTTCCTGGTGACTGAGGCTCATGAGAGGGGTGGGTCTCTGGCCGAGTGGGAAAGTGAATGGCACTGATTACATGCTTAGGCACAAGTCTCAGGGATGGAAAAAAGTCTTTCTTGAATGTGACACCTTAGGATATCTTTCTGGCACAGTGAGAGAGTCATCATCTTCCCATCACTGAGCCCAAGAGATTTTACCAAAGGGGAGCATCTGTCTTTAATGGGGATAGAGGTCCCAGGCTATGATTGGGAAGTCCACTCTGTCTCCAGGCTTCCTTCCTTCCCTGGTCTCGCCACCCCAAGATGAGAGCCAGCATGAAAGTACTCTACCATAGAGCTCTAGCAGTTGGAACGAGTTGCTCAAATTCTCGAGATAAAAAATAATATGTTGACTATAGTTCACTTGAAGTATGCGAAATTCATTCACTCCATCATCTGTGGAGAAAACAGAACACGGCTCAGAACTTCTTTGGTCTGTGGGAAAGAAGTGAAACCCTTTTACCCGTTCTCTCCCACAAAACAAATCCTGAAAGTAATAGTGATATCTGCTGCCTTCCATCTGCATCTTTCTGGGCTTCGAGATGCAATTTCTAAGCAACACTGATGGAGTGACCATTAGGGGTAGAAAAATTCAGCCACAGCAGGAACTTCCCCTCTATCCTGACACCTGAGACTCACCTACCTCTCTCAACCATCTCTGCCACTATGAGCCTCTGTCTTCTCTACAAGCCCCATTGGTGTTTTTATCCAGTGCTATATCCTGAATGATAAGCTATGGCAATGACCTTTTGACATTGTCAGAAAGTGGGGCAGGGAACTACCCTGGTGATCCAGCAGTTAAGAATCCATCTGCCAATGCAGTGGACACAGGTTTGATCCATGATCCAAGAAGACTCCACATACCTTGGAGCAACTAAGATTGTATACTCTAGAGCCCACAGTCCCAACTGCTAAGCTCATGCGGTGCCAGTGCTGAGCCCGAGACCCTAAAGCCCTGAAGCCCATGATCCACAGCAAGAGATAAGCTGCCGCAATGAGAAGCCTGGGCATTGCAACTAGAGAGTAGCCCCTGCTTGCTGAGACCAGAGAAAGCCTGAAACAGCAATGAAGACTCAGTGTAGCACAAATAAATAAATATTTTTTTAAGTAGGCAAGGAATGAGAAGCTGTCCTTCAAATTTACTTTTTTATTTGCCAACTTCCTTCTGTTGCAGGAAGTACATATGACCAAGCTGCTTTCTCCGTCTGATGCCAGGCACTGGCTCTGACACATACATTTCTCCCAAATTCAGGATACTGGCTATTAGATGGCCACATTAGATTATCATTATGCATATCAGGAACTGATCAAGATCCTGGACTTTAGCAAATTCCTTGCACTTGGAAGTAGAATTTAGAAAGACTTTTTTTTAAACATACTCACAGCTAACGGTATATACGCCATCCTCTCCTGTGCTGTCAGAAACCAAAGAAAGCTCAGTGCACACTCCGTTTACCCTGTAAAACAGAAGAAGCTGATGCCCAAGAGAGCCTGAAGGGATTGGCTCCCTCACATTCTACCTGTAACTTGAGTGTCCGATTCCACTAATTAGCAGTTGAACATTTTGGGTATAGTTTCCAAAGCACTTTTGTTTACATTATTTCACTTCATTTGGTACTTTGAGAAGGAGTCCACTTCTTCTATCCCTACACCTCTATCAGCTCTTCACACTATTACTATTATGACGGCTACTTGTCTAGAGAATTAGCTGGGTTCTGACCCAGGGCCAACTTCTCAGATAGTGACTTACAAACATCACCTCAATTGATCCTCGCCAAAATACAGAGAGCGAATTATATCATTGTCTTTTACTCCAGAGAAGACTGAGGAAGAAAGAGATGAATTTTCTTGGTAACTTGGAGATTCGAGAACTGGATACAGTGTTGATTCGAATCCTGTGCTCTTAACCTATACTGTCTTTCCATACTACTAATGATCTGACAGCCCTCTGCCCATTACCTCCTCTACTGCCATAGTAATCAAGTCTATGTCCTGACCAGTAATGATGAAGAAGTTGAAGTTGAACGGTTCTATGAAGACCTATAAGACCTTCAAGAACTAACACCCCCAAAAGATGTCCTTTTCATTATAGGGGACTGGAGTGCAAAAGAAGGAAGTCAAGAGATACCTGGAGTAACAGGCAAGTTTGGCCTTGGAGTACAAAATGAAGCAGGTCAAAGGCTAACAGAGTTTTGTCAAGAGAACGCACTGGTCATAGCAACACTGTCTTCCAACAACACAAGAGAAGTCTCTGCACACGGACATCACCAGATGGTCAATACTGAAATCAGACTGATTATATTCTTTGCAGGCAAAGATGGAGAAGTTCTATACAGTCAGCATAAACAAGACCAGGAGCTGACTGTGGCTCAGAATCTTCAAGAAAGATTGAAGGCAGAAGGAGAAGGGGATGACATAGGATGAGATGGTTGGATGGCATCACTGACATAATGGTCATGAATTTGAGTAAGCTCTGGGAGTTGGTAATGAACAGGGTAGCCTGGCATCCTGCAGTCCATGGGGTCACAAAGAATCAGACACAACTGAGCAACCGAACTGACCTGAACTCTCATGTACATGTATTCCTGTCCCAGTTCTTATCTTCGAATCTAGAAAAGTCACAGGTTTAGGTTCACCAAGCCTTGGGTCAGTGCTAGATTATGGACCCCGATTTTAGGTACAGATGCAGAATGTATGCATACGTGTGTGTCTGTGTGTATTGTTTAAAGGTCCAGGACCATATTCAGAATTCTATGTTTCCTTTCCCAAGAAAAAAAACCCATACTTACTTTCTATGAAATTTAAATGACAATGAAGAATTTTCCAAGACATCGATGTGTTCCACAAAAACTCTCATGGTACCATTTTCTTCTATCTTTTCCCTGTTGTCTGAGGCCAAGAGAATGGAATACCACTCCCCTGAAATCTAAAATAAATCAATAAAATTATTGGGTTGGAAAAGAGGAAAGGAAAACAACATGAACTCTTGTCTCCTTGAACCCTGACCTCTGGGCCAGGACCCTCATCATGGTGATGTGAAGATGAAATTAGACTCGGGTCGATTGGCACCAGATCGAGGACTCTTTCCACTGTTCACTGCACCTCCTGTAAGTTAGAGCTTCCCCAAGTGTTGTCACCTTTTAACATGGTACCACTGCCCTTAAACCTCCCATTTCCTCTACTATGTCAAGGAACACCTGCCCTCACAGATTGCCCCCCTGCTTCAGAATCTTCCAAAATGCCCTCCAAAATCCAAAGTCACTATGCTTCCCTGCCCTGACCTTTGGAATATCGAAGTTGCTTCTCACAACATCAGAGTTTCCCTCCTGGGCACAGACTAGGGTCAGCCCCAGACACAGCAGCAGCAGCTTCATCTTGGCCGGAGACAGCGCTGTCCTCTCTACTGTGACTGGAAGTGAGTCTCTTCCTGATGGTGGCTTAGCTCCCCAGAGCCTCTTTTTTTTATATCTGCTCCAGGTCCAGTTTACTGTCCACAAGGCACCACCTCACTCCCTCCCACAATGTGACATGGGCTGCCATTCATTTAGGTGAGGCCAAGGAGTGTTCCTGACCTTTCGAAACTTGGCAATATCAACTCTTTTAGATCTACTTAGTGACCTTAAATTCCTCAAAACAAAAACTCAAGAAAAATAGTGCAGACTTGAAAGGGCTGCCTTGTGGAACTAGATTTAACTGTGGACTTGACTTAGAATCCAAACTCCAGTTACATGAGGCAGAAATGGAGTCTAACCAGGAAGTGTGCTGTTTGGAGACTCTGTGTCTCAGTGGAATTTGGAGAGTCACTCTGTTTTGATAACCTCAGAAACAAAGAAACTGTCTCTGCCAAAGGTGAGGGTAACTATCACAAAGCATTAACACAGAGTTGGTTAAAATGGGGTTGGATAAAATATTAACAAAGTCTTTAAAGTGTGGTGTCTGGTATTCCGTGCATTTAAATTCCTTTTCCTTTTTCTTTGAACTCAACCCCTGTAGTCTTTCCTTTCCACACAATGACTGAGCAAGTGTTTAATCACCCTGTATACCTCACCATTCTTAGGTTCCATAAGATAAATAGAGAAATACAAGATGCCATCCTTCCTTTAAGCAAGTTTCAAGGAAGGTGGGGAAATGCTTCAAATACTTCATAAGAAGTTAATCCTACAAGCATGGAAATAACTCCACTGAGTGGGACCAAGTCCAGACCATCATTGCTTAGCAAAGGGGTGATGGTAGGAGGTAGTATCATGCAGAAAGTGCCTAAGTGGGCTTCCCTGGTGGTCCATCGGTTAATCTGCCTTCCAATAGAGGGGATGTGGTTCAATCCCTGTTCAGGGAATTAAGATCCCATATGCCACAGAGCAACTAAGCTCGTGAGTCACACTATTGAGTCCATGTGCCTTAACTACAGGGTCCACCTGCTTGTAAGACCCAATACAGCCAAAAACAAACACATATTTTATAAAATGGAAAATGCCTAAGAACACAGGTTTTGGAATCATGGAGACCTGAGCTTCCTTCCTATCTCTGCCATTTTGATGCCATGAGGACAGATCTCTGAGCCTCAGATTCCTCATCACGGGGATAATTACACCTGCCTGGGGGTCACTGCAGGGATTCAACGGAACTCTTTATATGGAACCCTCCACAGAATGTCCAGCACATCTTGGGCTGGTGGGTCAGAGACTTATTCCTGAAGACAGCAGGACTTGGGGTGGGTCTTGAAAGCTAGGGAGGGACTCCAGAAGTGCAGAGCATGTGGGAAGAGCCTGGCAGGTGAGAGGACAATGTTGTGTTAGGATCCTTGACCCTCAACTGGAGCTTGTTAAAAGCTACAGCATATTCTGCCTTGCTCAGCGGGTCTGACTCTGTGTGAGCCCACGGACTGTACCCCATCTGGCTCCTCTGTCCATGGAATTTCCTAGGCAAGAATACTGGAGTGCTTTGCCATTTCCTCCTCCAGGTGATCTTCATGACCCAGGAATTGAACCCAAGTCTCCTGCATTGGCAGGCAGATTCTTTACCGCTGAGCCACCAGGGAATCCCAATGGTCCCCGTCTGCACCCCTAAAAGAGAGAGTCACTGGTGTCACGAGAGGAGCGGGCACAGGCAGTGGACCTAGGAATCGGGGCGTTCTATCTATGCTTGTTTTAAAAGTTTTCCCAGGGACTTCCCGGGTGATCCAGTGGTTCAGACCTTGCCTTCCAACGCAGGCGACATCACTCCCCTGGCCTGGGAGCTAAGGCGCCACATGCCTTGTGGCCAAAAAGTCAAAACATAAAACAGAAGAAATATAGCTACTGATTTTTATTAAAATAGTCCATATTTTTAAAAAGAGTCATCCCAGGTCCTGTGTGACCATTACTAGCTCATGCTTAACTGGTATCCAGTCACTGGTATTTTGTCATCATAGGTGGGTTGTGGGTTTTCAAGGCCCTGGGATGGAAGAACTGAATTTGATAAATGGTAGCAAAGGCTCTGGACTTTATTCCCCTCATTTGATTCTTTCCAAGAATGGAGGGCAGCCTATAAGCAACCAGGTTTGCACAATGGGCCCCACTTTCCCTGGACTGTGGTGCGAAGGGAGAGTGAGTGACCACTGCTGCACACAGGATTACAAGCCCATTCCACCACCACTCCCAACCCTTGGAGCTCCACACTGTAATTTTCCACTGCTGGTGGAGATGTCTTTCCTATTCGGCTTTGAACTTACCATAGCACCTGATACCTAGAATCACCTCTGAAATGACTGAAGCTTAAATCCTGTCTGAAAAGCACTAGAATGTGATCAGTTGTGTCTGACTCTTTGCAACCTCATGGACTCTAGCCCACCAAGCTCCTCTGCCCATGGGATTTCCAGGAAAGAATACTGGAGTGGGGTGCCATTCCCTACTCTGGGGGATCTCCTGGCTCAAGGAGCAAACCTGTGTCTCTTGTGTCTCCGGCTTTGGCAGGAGGATTCTTTACCACTGGCGCCACCTGGGAAGACCAGAAAGCACCAAGGATTCTAGTTTGGAGAAATAACATTGTAAATCCTTCTGAAATCCTTTTGTAAATAAGAATATTACTCTGGGGCAGTGACTTCATTGTTAGCTCCTGGCCCACAGGAATGGAGAGAGGGCACAGGATAGAAATCTATGATCTGAGGCCCGTGTTGTAGGTGATCTTGGTGATCTTATCTTTCGATACTAAGATCTGAGTTGACTGTTCCCGACTCTGGTTATTCACTTCCATTTCAGATATACCACATTTTTGGTGGTCAGCTCAAGCACTGCCAGGACATCCTGTATTCACTGAGATAGTAAGGTCAAGGCTTCAAAAATACCAAAGGCATGATGCAATTCACCTAGCGGCTTGGTGAAAGAAGACCCAGTCAAAACCAAAGCTGAACTAATATTAAATCAATCAGGAGTGATGCTTGGCTTTCCAATAGGATTCCCTTAAATAATATTCCTGTATTATGCTTAAATATTTGTGGTAGGAGTTGTAAATTAATGATATGAAACACTCTTACAACTTGTAGATTACTAATAAATATCACAGTTGAATGAATTATCAACCTTTGTACTGTGAAAGAAAAGGGGTAGAGAGATGGGGAAAGATGAGCATGAAAAGAAAATAGAAGAGTAACAACCACTGATGTTAGCATCTCTCAGATGATGATGATGTAAGCACATGGTATAAGGATTCATTTTACAAAAGTTCACTTGTTCACCATAAATGGTGAACACGTCTATCATAGAATGCAAGACACACAGGGTATTTGATGTAGAGCAATTTTGTCTGTAGTGTAGCAAGGTGCTTTAGTAGACAGTGCTGCTGCCACTGCTAAGTCACTTCAGTCGTGTCTGACTCTGTGCGACCCCATAGACGGCAGCCCATCAGGCTCCCCCGTCCCTCGGATTCTCCAGGCAAGAACACTGGAGTGGGTTGCCCTTTCCTTCTCCTATGCATGAAAGTGAAAAGTGAAAGTGAAGTCACTCAGCCGTGTCCGACTCTTAGCGACCCCGTGGACTGCAGCCTTCCAGGCTCCTCCATCCATGGGATTTTCCAGGCAAGAGTACTGGAGTGGGGTGCCATTGCCTTCTCCAGTAGACAGTGCTACTAAAGTATTTTTGAAAAACAATGATTCAGAATCTGAAAAGAATAGAAGTACATATGTACTTCTATTCTTTTCAGATTCTGAATCATTGTTTTTCAAAAATACTTTAGTGAGGAAAGAGTGCTGCTTAGTCTTGGGCTCTGAAGGAGTCACCCAGAGCCAGGAGGCCGTGAGACAGTGGGCTATGCCAGTATCTGGGAGATGAGTGTTTCACACAAAGGAAGCAGCAAGGACTGGGGTCCAGGATGGGCTTGCTCATGGGGTGTCTGCGGAAAACGGTGTGAGGAACCAGTTCAGCTTTCACAGAAACGTGGGAGGGGGAGGTAGTTCTGTTAGGTTGTGGGATTTCTGGCAGCTGGATAATCCCCGTCAGCACTGCTGACCAGGCCTTGTTTCCCAGGCCAGGCTCTCCCGAAAAAACTGCCACTCCATTTTCTTTCTTTTATTTATTTATTTATTTTTATTTATTTATTTTATTTTGCTTAACTCTACAATATTGTATTGCTTTTACTATACATCAAGATGGATCACCAAGTGGTTAGCCAATCATTGTTCATTTGCTCAGTCATGTCCAACCCTTTGCGACCCAATGGACTGCAGCATCCCAGGCTTCCTTGTCCTTCACCATCTCACAGAGTTTGCTCAAACTCATGCCCATTGAGTCGGTGATGCCAGTAACTGTCTATTATTTATGCAAAAGATAGATGGGCTCCAGGTCAGACATTTAGAACTGGTCTCCTGTTTACATTTCATGGGGCACGAAGATGTGGGCTTCAGGCTAGATACCACTATTAGCATTTCCTGAGACACAAGATGGTAGGGCTCCAGTTAAGACATTGACGTCAGCCTTCTGTTTGCCCTCCAGAATAGAAGTAACAACAGTGACAGCCAGTGTTTGTCTCTTGTAAACACCTGAAGGGAACACTCATGGCAATAATCAAGATAAGAGTCATGGCAGGGACATAGAGGTAAAATCCTGTTTGAGTAAGGATTAAGGGATCTCAGCTCTCACCTGTTTCAAGACAAGCAAGACCCTACACAAGCACAGAAAGGCTCCCTGTGAGTCAAAAGTCAAGGAATGACTCCAGGCCATAACGAGTCTTGCTCCTCCCAGAAGCCTTCATTTCAAAATCCATTTTGGTTGAGGGATGCAGGCATACCCTGGGGAGGATCCTAGTGTAGGTCAAGTGTGGAAAAAGAAATCAGATAATTGGCCTGTAGGAAGACAAAGACACAGAAGAACTGATCTATATAAATGACTTAACCATCTCTTTACTGTCCTCCTCTTCACTAGGGCGATGCCCACACCCCTTCTCTCTGGGTGTGTAGCTCTGCCTTGCTTCTGTCTCATCTAAACAAATTCAATTTGTTGGGCAAGGAACAATTCCTGGGCAGGAAATTAAAATCTCGATTCATGCCTCCACTCACTGCTGCAGTGATAAATGCATTTTTTGCTGAGCGCAAGTTCCAGGAAAAATAGCTTCCAGCCTCTAGCCCTTGCTGGTCTGGGGGCTAGGATCCCTGGTTCTCATCCAGGCTACCTAGATTCAGTTCCTGGGCAAGGAATTAAGGTCTCCCTTCATGCCTCCACTGTTGCCTTGCTGAAACCATTACTACCAAAATAGAGTTATCACACATTTTGATATCACACAAGAGAAGACTCTACATATGGACATCATCAGATGGTCAACACCAAAATCAGATTGATTATATTCTTTGCAGCCAAAGATGGAGAAGCTCTAAACATTCAGCAAAAACAAGACCAGGATCTGACTGTGGCTCAGATCATGAACTCCTTATTGCCAAATTCAGACTTAAATTGAGAAAGTAGGGAAAACCACTAGACCATGTAGGTCTTACCTAAGTAAAAATCCCTTATGATTATACAGTGGAAGTGACAAATAGATTTGAGAGATTAGATATGATAGATAGAATGCCTGAAGAACTATGGACAGAGGTTTGTGAATTTGTACAGGAGACAGGGATCAAGACCATTCCCAAGAAAAAGAAATGCAAAAAAGCAAAATGGCTGTGTGAGTAGGCCTTACAAAGAGCTGTGAAAGGAAGAGAAGTGAAAAGCAATGGATAAAAGGAAAGATATAACCCTTTGAATGCAGAGTTCCAAAGAACAGCAAGGAGAAATAAATCCTGAATGATCAGTGCAAAGAAATAGAGGAAAACAATAGAATGGGAAAGACTAGAGATCTTTTCAAGAAAATTAGAGATACCAGGGACCATTTCATGCAAAGATGGGCTCAGTAAAGGACAGAAATGGTATGGACCTAACAGAAACAGAAGATATTAAGGAGAGGTGGCAGGAATACACAGAAGAACCTTACAAAAAAAGAGCTTCACGACCCACATAATTGCAATCATGTGATCACTACCCTAGAGCCAGACATCCTGGAATGTGAAGTCAAGTGGGCCTTAGGAAGCATCACTATGAACAAAGCTAGTGGAGGTGATGGAATTCCAGTTGAGCTATTTCAAATCCTGAAAGATGATGCTGTGAAAGTGCTGCACTCAATAGGCCACCAAATTTGGAAAACTCCGCAGTGGCCACAGGACTGGAAAAGGTCAGTTTTCATTCCAGTCCCAAAGAAAGGCAGTGCCAAAGAAGGTTCAAACTACCGCACAATTGCACTCATCTCATACGCTAGTAAAGTAATGCTCAAAATTCTCCAAGCCAGGCTTCAACAATATGTGAACCGTGAACTTCAAGTTGTTCAAACTGGTTTTAGAAAAGGCAGAGGAACCAGAGATCAAATTGCCAACATCTGTTGGATCATCATAAAAGCAAGAGAGTTCCAGAAAAACATCTACTTCTGCTTTACTGACTATGCCAAAGCCTTTGACTGTGTGGATCACACCAAACTGTGGAAAATTGTGAATGAGATGGGAATACCACACCACCTGACCTGCCTCTTGAGAAACCTATCTGCAGTTCAGGAAGCAACAGTTAGAATTGGACATGGAACAACAGACTGGTTCCACATAGGAAAAGGAGTACCTCAAGGCTGTATATTGTCACCCTGCTTATTTAACTTCTATGCAGAGTACATCATGAGAAACGCTGGGCTGGAAGAAGCACAAGCTGGAATCAAGATTGCCGGGAGAAATATCAGTAACTTCAGATATGCAGCTGACACCACTCTTATGGCAGAAAGTGTAAAAGAACTAAAGAACCTCTTGATGAAAGTGAAAGAGGAGAGTGAAAAAATTGGCTTAAAGCTCAACATTCAGAAAACTAAGACCA
>CAKXYN010000601.1:0-48413 GCA_935064755.1 Tragelaphus eurycerus | reverse complement strand
TAATGGAGTATCAGGCCATTTGTCGAGTTGTCCTTGGAACCAGAGGCTCTTTCGGGAGGATGCACCCAGTGTGTCAGTGCTCCTTCGTGTGCTGACTTCATCCTCCGGGTTCAATTGGAAAAGGTGTGTAAGCATTGGGACTTCTCTTGAGTTGACGGGAAAATCGGTGTCTTTCAGAATGTGCCATGAATCACGAGGCTTCCTCTCGAGTTTCCAAGTGAGAAGGGCCTCCTGCCGAGGTTTGATGGAAGGTTGGGATAACTTTGCAGGCATAGAGTGGGGATTGACCCTCATGTCGAGATCAGGAAGGAAGAAGGGGCTCCGAGGAAGATGTGCCAAGTACCTCGGTGTTCCTATCCTAAGAGACCGGTATGTTGGGCCACATTGGCTGTTTCCTCAAGGCTGTCTTTTTCCGTTTCGATGATCCAATGGGTTTGTGGTATTTCTCTCAACTCGGTGCAGTGGGACACGGCCTCCTCTGGGGATGACTGGGCAACCACGTGGTTATTCTCGACTTACGGCGGGATTCTCGAATTATGACCCGGAACTGAGCAAGGCGCTCGTGTGGCCCCAGGGAAGAATAATCTCCATTTCAAATGGCATGGGAGAGCTGGGGAATGCTCTCGAGTCGCTTCAGGGCAAAAACACCTCCTCTAGTCCTCTAGACCTGTGTCCAGAAACTCCGTGTTCCCCTTCAGGGGTGCTAGGATTCCCGGGCTTTCATTTAAGCTTCATCCAGTGAATCAGGCCTCGTCTCGAATTGAACAAAGAACTCCTCTGTCCTCTCGAGTGGCCAAAACAAGCTCTTGAAACCAATTGTGTTAAAGGAAAGGCAATCAAGCCTTCTGTGGAGTTTTGAGAGAGGACTCGTGTCTGCTCTCTAGGCCCTGCAGGAAAAGATGGGCCTCATGTGGTGATGTCAGTGGCATCTCATGGTGTTTCTTCGAGATGCGGCTCGACGTTTGGCATTTCTCTCGAGCTTTGACGGGGACCTCAGGGAGCCTCTCTTGTATCCCCAGGGAAGTCCAGTCCCCATTGGAGTAGCGAAGAGTGCCCGGGATGGCTCTCCATTCAAAGCAGGGGAATCGGGCTTCAGGACGTGTTGAGGGGGTATCTCAAGGTGTTTCTCGAGTTGCTGTAAGAAACCGTAGGATGTGTGGGCTTGTGACGGTGACCTCTGGCAGCTTCCCTTGGTGCCTATGAGAATGGGCAATACTGTGCAGTTGAGAGGGTTGTCTTGGGATAACACTGTGTTCAGTGCCATGGAAGAGGGCCGCATCTGGAGGTGAGGTGGAAATCTCAGGCTTCCTCTTCTGTTCTGACATCAATTTCCGGGTCTTTGGGGGTTCTGAAAAGGGAGTTAGGCCTCGCCTTGTGTGGAGCCATGTAACTCCACTATCCTCTCGAGGTGTTCATGCAGTGTCAGACCCCTTGTTGAGTTGTCCTTGGAACCAGAGGCTCTTTCGGGAGGATGCACCCAGTGTGTCAGTGCTCCTTCGTGTGGTGACTTCATCCTCAGTGTTCCATTGGAAAAGGTGGGCGGGTATTGGGACTTCTCTTGAGTTGACGGGAAACTCGGTGTCTTTCGGAATGTGGCACGAACCACGGGGCTTCCTCTCGAGTTTCCAAGTGAGAATGGCCTCCCGCTGAGGTTTGGTGGAAGGTTGGGATACCTTTCCAGGCATATCGGAGGGATTGACACTCATGTCGAGATCAGTAGGGAAGAAGGAAGAAGGTGGTCAGAAAAAGATGTGCCAGGTACCTCGGTGTTCCTCTCCAAAGAGTTCCTCCCCAAGAACATATGTTGGGCCACATATGCTGTTGCCTCAAGGCTGTCTATTTCCGTCTCGATGATCCAATGGGTTCGTGGTATTTCTCTCAACTCGGTGCAGTGGGACATGGCCTCCTCCGGCGATGACTGGGCAACCACGTGGTTATTCTCGACTCACGGCGGGATTCTCCAGTTACGACCTGGAACTCAGCGAGCCGCTCGTGTGGCCCCAGGGAAGATCAATCTCCATTCCAAATGGCGTGGGAGAGCTGGGGAATGCTCTCGAGTCGATGCAGGGCAAAAAGACCTCTTTTAGTCTTCTAGGCGTGTGTCCAGAAACTCCGTGTTCCCCTTCAGGGGCACTAGGGTTCCCGGGGTTGCATTCAAGTTTCAGCCAGGGAATCAGGCCTCGTCTCGAGTTGAAACAAAGTACTCCTCTGTCCTCTCGAGTGGCCAAGGCAACCTCTTGAAACCCATTGTGTTAAAAGAAAGACAATCAAGCCTTCTGTGGAGTTTTGAAAGAGGACTTGTGTCTGCTCTCTAGGCCCTGCAGGAAAAAAGGGCCTCATGTGGTCATGTCAGTGAAATCTCATGGTGTTTCCTCGAGATGCGGCTTGACGTTTGGCATTTCTCTCGAGCTTCGACGGGGACCTCAGGGAGCCTCTCTTGTGTCCCCTGGGAAGCCAGTCTCCATTGGAGTAGCGAAGAGTGCCCGGGATGGCTCTCCATTCATGGCAGGGGAATCGGGCTTCAGGACGTGTTGAAGGGGGTATCTCAAGGTGTTTCTCGAGATGCTGTAAGAAACCGTAGGTTGTGTGGGCTTTTGACGGTGACCTCTTGCAGCTTCCCTTGGTGCCTATGAGAATGGGCAATACTGTGCAGTTGAGAGGGTTGTCTTGGGATTCCACTGGGTTCAGTGCCATGGAAGAGGGTTTCATGGGGAGGTGACTCGGGAATCTCAGGCTTCCTCTCCTGTTCTGACATCGATCTCCTGATCTTTGGGGGTTCTGAACAGGGAGTTAGGCCTCGCCTTGTGTGGAGCCACGGAACTCCACTATCCTCTCGAGGTGTTCATGGAGTGTCAGGCCCCTTGTCGGGTTGTCCTTGGAACCAGAGGCTCTTTCGGGAGGATGCACACAGTGTGTCAGTGCTCCTTCGTGTGGTGACTTCATCGTCGGTGTTCCATTGGAAAAGGTGGGGAGGTATTGGGACTTCTCTTGAGTTGACGGGAAACTCGGTGTCTTTCAGAATGTGGCACGAACCACGAGGCTTCCTCGTGAGATTCCAAGTGAGAAGGGCCTCCTGCTGAGATTTCGTCGAAGGTCGGGATACCTTTCCAGGCATAGCGGGGGGATTGACACTCATGTCGAGATCAGGAGGGAAGAAGGGGCTCAGAAGAAGATGTGCCAGGTAGCTCGGTGTTCCTCTCCAAAGAGACCGGTATGTTGGGCCACATATGCTGTTTCCTCAAGGCTGTCTGTTTCCGTTTCGATGATCCAATGGGTTCGTGGTATTTCTCTCAACTCGGTGCAGTGGGACATGGCCTCCTCCGGCGATGACTGGGCAACCACGTGGTTATTCTCGACTTACGGCGGGATTCTCGAGTTACGACTTGGACTCACCTAGCCGCTCGTGTGGCCCCAGGGAAGATCAATCTCCGTTCCAAATTGCGTCGGAGAGCTGAGGAATGCTCTCGAGTCGCTGCAGGGCAAAAAGACCTCTTCTAGTCTTCTAGGCGTGTGTCCAGAAACTCCGTGTTCCCCTTCAGGGCCGCTAGGGTTCCCGGGGTTGCATTCAAGTTTCAGCCGGTGAATCAGGCCTCGTCTTGAGTTGAAACAAAGTACTCCTCTGTCCTCTCGAGTGTCCAAGTAAAGCTCTTGAATCCCATTGTGTTAAAAGAAAGGCAATCAAGCCTTCTGTGGAGTTTTGAAAGAGGACTCGTGTCTGCTCTCTAGGCCCTGCAGGAAAAGAAGGGTCTCATGTGGTGATGTCAGTGGCATCTCATGGTGTTTCCTCGAGATACGGCTCGACGTTTGGCATTTCTCTTGAGCTTTGACGGGGACCTAAGGGAGCCTCTCTTTTGTCCCCAGAAAGTCCATTCCCCATTGGAGTAGCGAAAAGGGCCCGGGATGGCTCTCCATTCACGGCAGGGGAATCGGGCTTCAGGACGTGTTGAAGGGGATATCTCACGATGTTTCTCGAGTTGCTGTAAGAAAGCCTAGTTTGTCTGGGCTTATGACGGAGACCTCGGGCAGCTTCCCTTGGTGCCTATAAGAATGGGCAATACTGTGCAGTTGAGAGGGTTGTCTTGGGATTCCACTGGGTTCAGTGCCATGGAAGAGGGCACCATCTGGAGGTGAGGCGGGAATCTCAGGCTTCCTTTCCTGTTCTGAAATCGATCTCGGGGTCTTTGAGGGTTCTGAACAGGGAGTTAGGCCTTGCCTTGTGTGGAGCCACGGAACTCCACTATCCTCTCGAGGTGTGCATGGAGTGTCAGGCCCCTTGTCAAGTTGTCCTTGGAACCAGAGGCTCTTTCGGGAGGATGCACCCAGTGTGTCAGTGCTTCTTCGTGTGGTGACTTCATCCTCGGTGTTTCATTGGAAAAGGTGGGCAGGTATTGGGACTTCTCTTGAGTTGACGGGAAACTCGGTGTCTTTCGGAATGTGGCACGAACCACGAGGCTTCCTCTTCAGATTCGAAGTGAGAATGGCCTCCCGCTGAGGTTTGGTGGAAGGTCGGGATACCTTTCCAGGCATAGCGGGGGGATTGACCCTCATGTCGAAATCAGGAGGGAAGAACGGGCTCAGAGAAAGTTGTGCCAGGAACCTCGGTGTTCGTCTCCACTGAGACCGGTATGTTGGGCCACCTTTGCTATTTCCTCAAGGCTGTTTATTTCCATTTCGAAAATCCAATGCGTTCGTGGTATTTCTCTCAACTCGGTGCAGCGGGATATGGCCTCCTCTGGCGTTTACTGAGCAACCACGTGCTTATTCTCAACTTACGGCGGGATTCTCGAGTTACGACCCGGAACTCAGCGAGCCTCCCCTGTCGCCCTATGGAAGACCAATCTCCATTACAAATGGCATGGGAGAGCTGGGGATTGCTCTCCAGGCCCCGCAGGGCAAAAAGACATCTTCTAGTCTTCTAGGCGTGTGTCCAGAAACTCCATGCTCCGCTTCAGGGGCGCTAGGTATCTCGTGGGTTCATTCAATCTTCAGCCTTGGAGTCTGGCCACGTTTCTAGTTGAAACAAAGAACTCCTCTCTCCTCTCGAGTCGACAAGGCTAGCTCTTGAAGCCCATTTTTTTAAAAAAAGTAAAAGGCAATCAAGCCTTCTGTGGAGTTTTGAGAGTGGACTAGGGATTTCTCTCTAGGCCATGGAGGAAAAGAACGGCTTCATGTGGCGATGTCCGGGGAAACTCAAAGTGTTTTCTGGAGCTGCGTCTCGATGTGTGGTGTTTCTCTCAAGGTATGACGGGGAACTCAGGGAGCCTCTCTTCTGTCCCCAGGGAATCCCAATGACGATTGTAGTAGCGAGGATGGCCCAGGATGTCTCTCTAGTGACGGCAGGGGTATCGGGCTTCAAGAAGTGTTGAAGGGGATACCTCGAGCTGTTTCTCGAGTTGCTGTAAGAATCCCTAGGTTCCCTGGGCGTGTGTCGGTGACTTCTGGCAGCTTCCCTTGGTACCTATGAGAATGGGACAATACTGTGCAGTTGAGAAGGTTGTCTTGGGATTCCACTGGGTTCAGTGCCATGGAAGAGGGCCACATCTGGAGGTGAGGCGGGAATCTCAGGCTTCCTCTCCTGTTCTGACATCGATCTCCGGGTCTTTGGGGGTTCTGAACAGGGAGTTGGGCCTCCCCTTGTGTGGAACCACGGAACTCCACTATCCTCTCGAGGTGTTCATGGAGTGCCAGGCCCCTTGTGGAGATGTCCTTGGAACCAGAGGCTCTTTCGGGAGGATGCACCCAGTGTGTCAGTGCTCGTTTGTGTGGTGACTTCATCCTCGGTGTTCCACTGGAAAAGGTGGGCAGGTATTGGGACTTCTCTTGAGTTGACGGGAAACTCGGTGTCTTTTGAATGTGGCACGAACCACGAGGCTTCCTCTCGAGTTTCCAAGTGAGAAGGGCCTCCTGCTGAGGTTTGATGGAAGGTCGGGATACCTTTCCAGGCATAGCGGGGGGATTGACACTCATGTCGAGATCAGGAGGTTAGAAGGGGCTCAGAGGAAGATGTGCCAGGTAGCTTGGTGTTCCTCTCCAAAGAGACCGGTATGTTGGGCCACATATGCTGTTTCCTCACGGCTGTCTCTTTCCGTTTCGATGATCCAATGGGTTCGTGGTATTTCTCTCAACTCGGTGCAGTGGGACATGGCCTCCTCCGGCGATGACTGGGCAACCACGTGGTTATTCTCGACTTATGGAGGGATTCTCGAGTTACGACCTGGAACTCAGCGAGCCGCTCGTGTGGCACCAAGGAAGATCAATCTCCATTCCAAATGGAGTGGGAGAGCTGGGGAATGCTCTTCAGTTGCTACAGGGCAAAAAGACATCTTCTAATCTTCTAGGCGTGTGTCCAGAAACTCCGTGTTCCCCTTCAAGCCCGCTAGGGTTCCCGGGGTTGGATTCAAGTTTCAGCCGGGGAATCAGTCCTCGTCTCGAGTTGAAACAAAGTACTCCTCTGTCCTCTCGAGTGGCCAAGGCAAGCTCTTGAAACCCATTGTGTTAAAAGAAAGGCAATCAAGCCTTCTGTGGAGTTTTGAGAGAGGACTCGTGTCTGCTCTCTAGGCCCTGCAGGAAAAGAAGGGCCTCATGTGGTGATGTCAGTGGCATCTCCTGGTGTTTCCTCGAGATGCGGCTCGATGTTTGGCAATTCTCTCGAGCTTCGACGGGGACCTCAGGGAGCCTCTCTTGTGTCCCCAGGGAAGTCCAGTCCCCATTGGAGTAGTGAAGAGTGTCCGGGATGGCTCTCCATTCACGGCAGGGGAATCGGGCTTCAGGACGTGTTGAATGGGGGTATCTCAAGGTGTTTCTCGAGTTGCTGGAAGAAAGCCTATGTTGTCTGGGCTTGTGACGGTGACCTCTGGCAGATTCCCTTGGTGCCTATGAGAAGGGATAATACTGTGCACTTGAAAGGGTTGTCGTGGGATTCACCTGGGTTCAGTGCCATGGAAGAAGGTCTCATGCGGAGGTGAGGCGGGAATCTCAGGTTTCTTCTTCTGTTCAGACATCGATCTCGGAGTCTTTGGGTGTTTTAAACAGGATGTTAGGCCTCACCTTGTGTGGAGGCATGGAAAGCTGTTTTCCTCTCCAGGTGTTCATGCGGTATCAGGGCACTTGTCGAGTTGTCCTTGGAACCAGAGGCTCTTTCGGGAGGATGCACCCCGGGTGTTAATGCCCCTTCGTGTGGTGACTTCATCCAATGGATTCCATTGGAAAAGGTGCTCAGGCATTGGTATTTCTCTTGAGTGGACGGGGGAAATCGGTGTCTTTGGGAATGTGGCACGAACCACGAGGGTTCCTCTGCAGTTACCAAGTGAGACCGGCCTCCTCCTGAGATGGGACAGGAAGGTCGATATCCCTTTCCAGACAAAGCAGTGGGACCGACCCTCATGTCAAGATCAAGCGGGAAGAAGGGGCTCAGAGGAAGTTGTGCTGGAACCTTGGTGTTCTTTTCCAATGATACCCCTACGTTGGGCCATATTTGAAGTTTCCTCTAGGCTAACGAGTTCCGTTACGATGATCCAGTGGGTTCGTGGAATTTCTCTCTATAGGCTGCATCGGGAAATGGCTTCCTTTGGCGGTGACTGGGCAACCACGTGTTTATTATTGACTTACTGCGGGATTCTCGAGTTGCCACCCAGAACTCAGGGAGCCACTCATGTGGCCCCAGGGAAGACCCATGTCCAGTCCAAATGGCGTGGGAGAGCTGGGGATTGCCCTTGAGTCGCTGCAGGCCAAAGAGACCTCTTCTACTTCTCTTAGAGTGTGTTCAGAAACTCTGTGTTCCCCTTCTAGGGCACTAGGGATCTACTGGTTGCATTCAAGCATCAGCAGGGGAGTCAGACATCGTCTCGTTTTGAAACGAAGAACCCCCCTCTTCTCTCGAGTGGCCAAGGCTGGCTCTTGAAGCCCATTGTGTTAAACAAAGGGAATCAAGCCTTCTGTGGAGTTTCGAGAGGGGACTCGGGGTTGCTCTCTAGGCCCGGCAGGAAAAGAAGAGCCTCATATGTCGATGCCAGGGGTAATCTCATGGTGTTTTCTCGAGCTGCAACTCGACGTGTGGTGTTTCTCTCGAGCTAGGACGGGGAGCTCAGGGAGCCTCTCTTGTTTTCCCAGGGAAGTCCAATCCCCACTCGAGCAGCGAAGACGGCCCGGGATGTCTCCCGATTCAGGGCAGTGGAATCGGGCTTCAATACGTGTTGAAGGGGGTATCTTGAGGTGTTTCTCGAGTTGCTGTAAGAATCCCTAGGTTCCCAAAGCTTGTGTCGGTGACCTCTGGCAGTTTCCCTTGGTGCCTATGAGAATGGGGAATACTGTGCAGTTGTGAGGGTTGTCTTGGGATTCCCCTGGGTTCAGTGCCATAGAAGAGGGCCACATGTGGTGTTGAGGCAGGAATCTCAGGCTTCCTCTCCTGTTCTGACATCGATCTCCGGGTCTTTGGTGGTTCTGAACAGGGAGTTAGGCCTCACCTTGTGTGGAGGCACGGAACTCCGCTTTCCTCTCGAGGTGTTCATGGAGTGTCAGGTCACTTGTCGAGTTGTCTTTCGAACCAGAGGCAATTTCGGGAGGATGCACCCAGTGTGTCTGTGCTTCTTCCTGTGGTGACTTCATCCTCGGGGTTCCATTGGAAAAGGTGCACAGGCATTGGGACTTCTCTGGAGTTGACGGGGAAATCGGTGTCTTTCGGAACGTGGCACGAACCACGAGGCTTCCTCTCGAGTTTCCAAGTGAGAAGGGCCTCCTGCTGAGGTTTGATGGAAGTTCGTGTCCCTTTCCAGGCATAGCAGGGGTATTGACCCTCATGTCGAGATCAGGAGGGAAGAAAGGGCTCAGAGAAAGTTGTGCCAGGACCCTCGGTGTTCCTCTCCACTGAGACCGGTATGTTGGGCCACATTTGCTATTTCCTCAAGGCTGTCTATTTCCGTTTCGATAATCCAATGGGTTCGTGGTATTTCTCTCAACTCGGTGCAGAGGGACATGGCCTCCTCTGGCGTTTACTGGGCAACCACGTGGTTATTCTCGACTTACGGTGGGATGGCTCTTGAGTCATAGCAGGGGAATGGGGCTTCAAGACGTGTTGAAGGATGTATCTCGAGGTGTTACTCGAGGTGCTGTAAGAATCCCTAGGTTCCCTGGGCTTGTAACGGTGACCTCTGGCCGCTTCCCTTGGTGCCTATGAGAAGGGGGAATACTGTGCACTTGAGAGGGTTGTCTTGGGATTCCCCTGGGTTCAGTTCCATGAAAGAGGTCCTCATCAGGAGTTGAGGCTGGAATCTCAGTCTTCCTCTCCTGTTCGGACATCGATCTCGTGGTCTTTGTGGGTTTTGAACAGGGAGTTAGGCCTCGCCTTGTTGGAAGGCATGGAACTCCCCTTGCCTCTTGAGGTGTTCATAGGGTGTCAGGCCACTTGTCGAGTTGTCCGTGAAACCAGAGGCTCTTTCAGGAGGATGCACCCAGTGTGTCAGTGCCCCTAGGTGTCGTGACTTCATCCTCGGGGTTTCATTGGAATAGTGGTGCAGGCATTGGGACTTTTCTTGAGTGGACGGGGAAATCGGTGTCTTTTGGAATGTGGCACTAAGCACGAGACTTCCTCTCTAGTTTCCAAGTGAAGCCCGCCTCCTCCTGAGTTGGGACTGGAAGGTCGGGATCCCTTTGCAGACAAAGCATGGGGATCGACCCTGATGTGGAGATCAGGAGGGAAGAAGTGGCTCAAAGGAATTTGTGCTGGGAACCTCGGGGTTCCTCTCCAATAAGACCGGTAGGTTGGGCCACATTTGAAGTTTCCTCAAGGCTGTCTAGTTCTGTTTTGATGATCAAGTGTGTTCGTGGGATTTCTCTCAACACGATGCAGTGGGAAATGGCCTCCTTAGGCGGTGACTTGTCAACCACGTGTTTATTGTCGACTTACGGCGGGATTCTCGAGTTACGACGCTGTAACTCTGGGAGCCTCTCGTGGGGCCCCAGGGAAGACAAATCTCCATTCAAAATGGCGTGAGAGAGCTGGGGATTGCTCTCGAGTCGTTGCAGTACAACGAGTCCTCTTTTAGTCTTCTAGGCATCTGTCCAGAAACTCCGTGTTCCCCTTCAGGGGTGCTAGGGATCTCGGGGTTGCATTCAAGCTTCACCCGGGGAGTCAGGCCTCATCTCGAGTTGAAACAAAGAACTCCCCTCTCCTCTAGAGTGGACAAGGCTAGCTCTTAAAACCCAGTGTGTTAAAAATAAAAGGGAATCAAGCCTTCTGTGGAGTTTTGAAAGAAGACTCGGGGTTGCTTTCTAGGCCCTGCAGGAAAAGATCCTCATGTGACGATGTCGAGGGTATCCCACGGTGTTTTCTCGAGCTGCGGATCGACGTGTGGCGTTTCTCTCGAGCTACGACAGGTGTCGTTTCTCTCTAGCTACGATGGGCAACTCAGGGAGCCTCTCTTGTGTCCGCAGGGAAGTCCAGTCCCCATTCAAGTAGCGCGGAGGGCCCGGGATGGCTCTTGAGGCATGGCAGGGCAATTGGTCTTCAAGATGTGTTGAAGGGGGTATCTCGAAGTGTTTCTCGATTTGCTGAAAGAAGCCCTAGGTTTCCTGGGCTTGTGACTGTGACCTATGGCAGCTTACCTTAATTCCTATGAGAAGGGGAAATACTGTGCAATTGAGAGTGTTGTCTTTGAATTCCTCTGGGTTCAGTGCCATTGAAGAGGGCCTCATGTCGAGGTGAGGCGGGAATCTCAGGCTTCCTCTCCTGTTTTGACATTGATCTCGGGGTCTTTGGGTGTTTTGAACAGGGAGTTAGGCCTCGCCTAGTGTGGAGGCATGGAACTCCGCTTGCCTCTCGAGGTGTTCACAGTGTGTCAGGCTACTTTTCGATTTGTCCTTGGAACCAGAAGCTCGTTCACGAGGATGCACCCAGGGTGTCAGTGCCCCTTCGTGTGGTGACTTCATCCTCGGGCTTCTATTGAAAAAGCTGTGCAGGCATCGGGAGTTCTCTTGATTGGACAGGGAAATCGGTGTCTTTTGGATTGTGGCACGAACCACGAGGCCTCCTCTCGAGTTTTCAAGTGAGACCGGCCTTCTCTTGTGGTGGCACTGGAAGGTCGAGTTTCCTTTCCAGGCAAGGAAGGGGGATCGACCCTCATTTCGAGATCAAGAGGGAATAAGGGGCTCAGAGGATGTTGTGCCTGGAACCTCGGTGTTCCTCTCCAATGAATCCCGTATGTTGGGCCACATTTGAAGTTTCCTCAAGGCTGTTTAGTTCCGTTTGATGATCCAGTTGGTTTGTGGGATTTCTCTCAATATGCTGCAGCGGGAAATGTCCTCATCTTGCCATGACTGGGCAACCACTTGGTTATTCTCCACCTACAGCAATATTCTCGAGTAGCGAACTGGAACACAAGGAGCCTCTCGTGTCGCCCTAGGCAAGACCAATCTCCTTTCAAATTGTCGTGGGTAGAGCTGGGAATTGCTCTCGAGTCGCTGCAGGGCAAAGAGACCTCTTGTAGTCTTCTAGGCATGTGTCCAGAATCTCCGTGTTCCCTTTCAGGGGCGCTAGGGACCTCTAGGTTGCATTCAACCTTCAGTCATTGAGTCAGGCCTCGTCTCGAGTTGAAACAAAGAACTCCCCTCTCCTCTCAAGTGGCCAAGGCTAGCTCTTGAAGCCAATTGTGTTAAAAAAAAAAAGGGGGGGGATTCAAGCCTTCTGTGGAGTTTTGAGAGAGGATTCGGGTTTGCTCTCTAGGCCCTACAGGAAATGAAGGGCCTCATGTGGCGATGTCCGGGGAATCTAATGGTGATTTCTCAAGCTGAGGCTCGACGTGTGGCGTTTGTCTCGAGCTATGACGGGGAACTCAGGGAGCCTCTCTTGTGTTCCCAGGGAAGTCCAGTCCCCATTCGAGTAGAGAGGAGAGCCCGGGATGGCTCTCGAGTCATGGCAGAGGAATCGGGCTTCAAGACGTGTTGAACTGGGTATCTCGAGGTGTTTATCTTGGTGCCTATGAGAAGGGGAGATACTGTGCAGTTGAGAGGGTTGTCTTGTGATTCCCCTCGGTTCAGTGCCATGGAAGAGGGCCTAATGTGGAGGTGAGGCGGGAATCTCAGGCTTGCTCTCCTATTCTTAAATCGATATCGTGGTTTTTGGGGGTTTTGAAGAGGGAGTTAGGCCTCGACTTGTGTGGAGGCATGGAACTCTGCTTGCCTCTCGACGTGTTCATGGGGTGTCAGGCCACGTGTCGAGTTTTCTTTGAACCAGAGGCTCTTTTGGGAGGATGCACCCTGGGTGTCAGTGCCCGTTCGTGTGGTGACTTCATCCTCGGGGTTCCATTGGAAAAGGTGCAGAGGCATCGGGACTTCTAATGAATGGAACCAGAAATTGGTGTCTTTCGAAAGTGTCACAAACCACAAGGCTTCATCCTGTGTTTCAATCTGATTCTGGTCTCTTCCTGAGTTGAGACAGGAAGTTTGGGATCCGTTTCCAGACAAAGCAGAGGAATTGACATTCATGTCGAGATTAGGAATGGAGACATGGCTCAGATTAAGTTGTGCCTGGAAATTCGTTAATACTCTCAAATGAAACGGATATGTTAGGGAACTTTCAAGTTGCCTTAAGGTTGTCAAGTACCATATCGAATTTCAAGAGGGAAAGTGGGATTTCTCTCAAGGCACTGCAGGGGACAGGGACTCATCTGTCGATGATCGGGGAACTTGGTTGTTTTTCTTGAGATACAGTCATAATTTAGATTTATGACTCTGAATTCAGGGAGCCTCTGGTGTTGCCCCAGGGAAGTTCTATCTCCATTTGAGTTGCCAGGGTATCTGGGGTTTGCTCTCAAGTTACTGCTGGTCAAATAGACCTAATCTAGGCTTCTGTGCAGAAATTACATATTCGTCTCCAGTGGCGACAGGGATCTCGGTGTTGCATTCAAAGTTCACCCGTGAAGTCAGGCCTCGTCTTGAGTTGAAGCAAAGAACTGCCCTCTTCTCTCGAGTTGCGACGGCTATCTCTTGGAGCCCATTGATGGCCTAAAGGGAGTCAAGTCTCCTGTGAAATTTTGAGAAGGGCTCGGGATTGCTCTCTATGCCTTGCAGGCAAAGAATGCACTCAGCACCAGATGACAGGGCAATCTCGTGGTTTGTCTCGAGCTCTGTCGCCACGTGTGGTGTTTCTCTCATGTTACGACGGGGAATTCAGGGAGCCTCTCTTGTGGCCCCAGGGAAGTCCAGTTTCCATTCGAGTGGAGTATCCCTCTTCAGATACTACACCAGGTGTCACATGGCCACAGTCTTCCTGGTTAACACTTTGCAGACCCTATACATGGAATCACATGTCCACATTCTGCAGGGTGAATGTCCTCCAAGACCCTGAACCTGAGGTCACATATCCACAGTTTTCAAAGTGAACCCACTTCAAGACCCTACACCTGGAGTTGCAAGTCCACTCTCAAGGGTGACCTCACCTCCCAGACACTTGTCCTGTGTGCACACATCCACAGGCTCCATGTTGACTGCTTTGAAGTACCTGAACCTGGGGTCACATGTCAAAATTCTTATTGACACCGCTCATACCCCACACTTGGATTCACATGTCCACTGTCTGCAGGTTGACTACAACTTACCAGGTTCACAAGTCCATGTTAATCTGGGTGACACCTTCTCAGAGCCTGTATGTGTGGTCACACACCCACAGTCTCCTTGGTGTGACCTCTCCCCAGACCTGGGACCTGGGGTCACATGTCCACTGGCCCCAGGGTAACCCCACTTCCCAGAACCTGTACATGGGGTCGCATGTGTAGTGTCTAAAGGGTGACCCACCTCGTAGATCCTGCCCCTGGGTCACACATACACGGTATCCAGGATGAGACTACCTACAGACTATGTACCTGGTGTCACATGACCACAGTGCCCCGTGTGACATCTCCTCCCAGACTCTGCACCTAAGGTCCCATATCCACAAGATCCAGGGATTCCCTCTCCCACACCCTGGATCAGGGACACATTTCTACAGTCTGAAGTGTGACTCCACCTCTTAGAAAATGCACATGGGTTCACACATAAACAGTCTCTATGCTAACCCCCACTTGATCCTGTACCTGGGGTCAAATTTCTGTAGTATCCAGGGAGAATCCCTCCCAGACCACATACATGGGATCACATGTCCACAGTCTCTAATATGACCAAACATCCAGACTCTGTACCTGAGGTCTCAGGACCACAATGTCCTGTGACACCACCTTCCAGTCCCTGCACTTAGGGTGACATGTCCAGAGTCTTCCAGGTAACCCCCTCCCAGACTTTTCACCTGATATAACAATCCATAATCCCCAGAGTGACCCCACATCCCAGATCCTGCATCTGGGATCACACATCATAGGGTCTGCTGGGAGAGCACCCTCCCCAGACACTGCATTTTGGGTCACACATTCACAGTCCTCAGGGTGACCCCACCACCCAGACCCAGGAACCAGAAACACTTGCACACAACCCCACCTACAAGACCCTATCCGTGGATTTTCACGTCCATATTCCCCATGATGAACCACTCTCAGATCATGCACCTGGGATCACACACCCACAGTTTCCAGGGTGACCCCTTTCTCCCCAGCATCAGGGGTTATATTACCACAGTCTCCATGTTCACACCCGACATCAGATACTTTACAGAGTGTCACATGGCCACAGTTTTCCTGATGAACTCCTTCATAGACCCTATTCATAGGGTCACAGGATCATAGTCTCCAGAGTGAACACTCTCCCAGACCCTGTACCAGGGTTCACATGTCCACAGTCTCCATGGTGACCCCACCTCTAAGACACTTCACCTGGCTTTACACATCAACAGGCTCCAGGGTCAGCCTCTACCCCATACACTGCATTTTGGTCTCCTGTCAACTTTCTCCAGGGAGAAATGTCCTCACAGAACCTGCACCTGGGGTCACATGTCCACAGTCTCCAAAGAGAGCCCTTTCTCCAGACCATGAACATGGTGTTAGATGACCACAGTCCAGGGTGACCCTTACTTCCAGACCTTTCACCTGAGGTCACACATCCACAGGCTAAAGGGTCACCCCTTTGAAATACAAGCACCTGGGGTCAAATGTCCAGTCTCCTAGGTGACACCTTGCCCAGACTCTGTACCTGGGGACATATTTCCAGTTCCCAGGGTAACTGCCTCTGCCAGACGCTACACCTGGGGTCACATGTCCACTTTATCCGTTGTGACCCCACCTCACCAGAACTTTTCCCTCTGGTCACATGTACATAGTCTCCATGGTGATCAGCACTCCCAGACTATGAACCTCTGGTCACATTTCCAGTCTCCAGCGTGAGACCCCACCCCACCCACTCGACCCATATCTGTAGATATAGTCCACAGACTTCAGGGTGACACTACCACATTAGTCCAAGCGCCTGGGATGACACGTCCACAGTTTCCATTGTGAGCTCCCCTCCCAGACCATATGCTGGTGTTACATGTCTATAGTTTCCAGGGTGACACCGTCCCAGATCCTGTATCTGAGATCACATGTCTTCAGTCCCAAGGGTGACCTCTCCCAGGCACTGTATTTGGGGCCACATATCTAGTCTATACCATGTGCATTCTCTCAGACCCAGTACCTGGTGACACATGTCCATAGTCTCTGGGGTGCTGCCATTTCCCTGATCTTGTATCTGGGGTCATATGTCCACAGTCTCCATTGTGACACCCTCATGCCAGACCCTGGACCTGGTGTCCACATGTCCACAGTCTCCAGGGCGAAAATCTTCCCCAGATTGTATACTTGGAGTCACACATTCACATTTCGCAGGGTGACCCAATCTCACTGACCCTGGTCTGCGGTATCAGGACCACAGTCTTGAGGTGATCTAACCTTACAGACCTTGCCTCTGGGTTCTCATAACCACAGTCTCCAGTGTAAACCCCTCCAAGCACCTGCACCAGAAGTAACATATTCACAGTCTCCAGGGTGACCCCATCTCACTGACAATATTTCTGGGGTCATATGTCCACAATCCTTGGGTGAGACCCTCCCCATAACCTTCACCTTTGGTCACACATCCAGAGTCACGAGATTTATCCCACCCCCCAGACCCTGCACCTGGGGTCACATTTCACAGTCTCTAGGATGACACATCTCCACAGACCCTGTACCTGGCCTCATACAGGCACAGTCACTGGGATGACCCCATCCCCCAGACCCTGCCCCTGTGGAAACATGTCCATAACTGGCAGGGTAACCCCACTTCCTAGACCCTATACCTGGAGTGGCACATCCGCAGTGTCTATGGTGACCCCCTCCTAAAGCATGCATCATGGATCACGTGTACACAGTCTCCAGGTAGAGCATCCTCCCCTAAATCTGCACTATGAATCACACATCCACAGTCCTCTGGGTGACCTCACTTCCCAGATGAATGAAAGGCATAAAAGCAGAGTGCTTTTTCAGACATCTGTCTATCAGCAACTGTCTAGATTCTAAGATGTGAGAACTCCAGGTTAACAAGAGGCCCTAATTTCCAGGGTCAGAGGCAGTATATTTCCCGGCATTTTCTGAGCCTTGTGAACCCATTCCTAGCTTATATTGGGTATGCCCCTGAGGAAACAGGCTTGGGAAATTGTCTAAGAGTGCTGAATCCCATACTGTTGTTACCTTGATTAGTTGACATTCTAATGGAAATAATCCTGCAGCAAGGTGTTGCAAGATGCCTGCTTACACAAGAAATCGAAAAAGATTTTTGACCAAACCTATTGATGTCATAGGAGAAGGCAATAGCATCACACTCCAGTACTCTTGCCTGGAAAATCCCACGGATGAAGGAGCCTTGTAGGCTGCAGTCCATGGGGTCACTAAGAGTCGGACATGACTGAATGACTTCACTTTCTCTTTTCACTTTCAAGCATTGGAGAAGGAAATGGCAACCCACTCCAGTGTTCTTGCCTGGAGAATCCCAGGGACAGGGACGCCTGGTGGGCTGCCGTCTATGGGGTCACACAGAGTAGGGCACGACTGCAGTGACTTAGCATAGCATAGCATAGCATAGCATAGCCTTGATGTCATAAGTAGGAAAACATCATTTGAATGGATTATTAGGCAGCTGCCAGCCCACACCCTTTTAGCACCAACAGAGAGAAAATGCTAATTTTTCTAACAAGGTTCAATAACCAGGTTGACACTCAGTATGTGTCTCTGTGGTATCCAAGAATTTTCCAAACAGACCTAGAATCACGGGATCTCTCCTACAGAGATAACGTGATGGAAATTTAATCTGAAGGGTGAGTCTTGAGGTGAGTACTTCTCCAAGGCCACAGCTGGGAGGCCTCACACCAAGGCCACAGAAGTGGAGCCCAGAACCAAAGTCAACTATGAATCTGACTCAATCCCTTTGCGACTGTTGCCAAAAGCCCCTGATCATCATGAGCAAGCTTCCTGACTCCCTACCAGGCAAAGATGCCCACTCCAGTAAACACCCTATGGTGCTTCAACTTAACACCAACTTTCCAGCAGTAATTTTCTTTGTCTTGAAGCCACAAAAGCTGTCAACTTTCCTGAGTCTGTAAGCAGGTTCGCCTGCTGCACTCACAGTGCCCACTTTATCTCTGCTCTTTGTTCTTAAGAAAAACTCACTCCCTTCTGAGACACTCTATGTCTGGAAATTCTTTCCAACTCATACTCCGATTGTTTGAACAAGTCTCCCATCACCAGGGCTGCTGTTCTGGAGCACACTCACCATTTGTTTTCCACTCCCAACTCAGAGCACAAAGGCCCTCTCAGCCTGGTTATTCCCTCTCACATTCCACTGTTCCTGGGCAGGCTGTCTTATGTGTACTGCAGATGCCTCTGTAGTGTCATGAGGAAGAAACAAGAGGTACCCATGAAGTCTCCCACACCAGCACAGCAACCAGTACACCGAAACTGACCTCTTCACTGTAGATGGGCCTGGGGGTGTTCCAGGGGAAGTCCCCCAACATGTCCTTGTTCTCATCTAACCCCAGCACTGTCCACGTGAGAGTCACTAAGCTACTCTGCGATGACTGCACAGAGGCGATACTTGTTCACTCGCACCTCCCAGGAACATGGGATTCTTATGGGCAGACACCTCCCAGGAAAGTGACTTCAGCTGGACAGTTATGCAACAGGGCTCAGCATCCGGGAACTGTCCACAAACTTCTCATTGCAGAGCACCCCGAGCCCCTCTGTTGGACAGATCTGATTTTGAGCCCCTCGGAGCAGGATCTGAGGTAACAAACAGCAGCTTCTTGACAGGTCTGTGACCCTGGGCTTCACTGTGTGCAGCTTCCTTCCAGCAGGTTTTCCAGAGGCTTCCATTGCATCTGGGCACTGAACCTGTCTCCATCCACCACCTCTCCTGTCCCTGACCCCTGGGTCTCTCTCATTACAAAAAGTTCTTCCTGAAATTCTCTCCCAATTTTGGGCCAGATAAAATGATTCGAATACAAGTAAGAGCTGCAGCTCCATATCTATCCATACCCTCAGGACCCATAGGTGTTCCTAGAACCTTGACAAGCACAATGAGACCCATTATCTAAAAGCATGAGCCCATACGGAAAATGATTGGCTGACCTGGCTGTCCTGCCCTTTACACCAGTGTGTGGGTTGAAACCCACTCAAACCCACTCAAGTGCTTGCAGCTGTACTTGATGCCATCTTTTCTGCTTAGACATTGCAGAGCCCGTTTGGTGAGCGAGAGTGAGGGGCCATGGCATTTCAGGGGATCTGGTCTGTGTGGGGCTCTGCTGGACGTTCTTCAGGAGATGCTAGGCTGTCATTTTCTAAGGATGGGCTGTGTCTCCTGCTCCTGCTGTTGGAAATTGTTTCAGGCAGAGGTGAGGAAGCATGAAAACAGGCAGTGGGAGCAGGACAGGAGGAGTAACTCAGGTAGTGGAAAGCTTTCAGAAGATCACCCGGGCCAGGACCATCGTGCCTGACCTACAGGAGCCAACTCGGTAAGCATGCTGTCACTGGAGGGGTTCCAATCATTTTCTCTAACCTGTGAGGTCTTTGCACATATTCAGGTGTTTACCTGGAAAGTGTGGATGAGGTTCAGGAGTGGCTAGCCAGGGGGTCAGCCAGCATTTACTTAGAGATGACTCTGTGGGGTTCTCCCAGCTACACACTGAAGACTCTTGTTGGGAGGTATGGGGGTAGGGAGTGTGGAAGGGCTGCTGGCTTCACATGCATAAGTCCCCACCGCTGACCATTTTCAGAACTGCTCATCCCTGGAGTAAGCATCCGAATTGGGTTTTCACCTGTGTAACTAGTGACTTCTGTATTAGCAATATGAACAGTGATAAGAAAATATCCTCAGTCAGGACTGAGATGTTACACCAGATGTACCAGTGTAAGAACCTGAGGAGGTGTGTGCAGCCAGTACCCCTAGGGACAGGCTTCAGACTTGGCACCTCAACAACTCTGAAGTCCAGCTACTGCTTTAGCATTGCCGAAAGCCCAGTGCTGACACTAAGGTTCTGTAATCCAACCTCCATCTGCCTTTAGTGATATCCACACTTCTAGGATTCTAAAGAGCAGGGTCTGTGTGGCTGCTCTGTGGCTTCTCTAACAAACGATCACAAGCTGGGAGGGTTAAAAAACAAAACAAAACAAAACAAAACACAGAAATTTATCCTCCCCCAATCCTGGAGACCAGACACCTGAGATCAACAAGTCACAGGGCTGAGGTCCCTCCAGAGATTTCAGGATAGGGTCCTTCTTGCCTTTTCCAGCTTCAGGGGCTCCAGGGGTCCCTGGGCCTGTTTTCCCTTCCCTCCCATCTCTGCCTCTGCCTTTAAAAGGCTTCTCTTCTGTATTCTCTTTCGTCTCTTTGAAGGACTTTGGCAGTTGGATTGAAAGTCACCCAAACCCTAGATTACCTTACCTTGATATCCTTAGCTACATCTACTAAGACCCTTTTCCCAGATATAGCACTGTTCTGCGGGGACACATCTTTGGTGGCCACCATTCACCTCATAGTCTGTGTATCAAATAACCCTCATTTTAGGAGATCATCACAGGCTCATATAGATGGACACGCACATGGAATCTGGATAGAATGAGGCCCTTGGAGTCACCTGGAATGGATGCAGGCCTGGCTTCATCAGGCGAAGGAAATCACAGGGAGAAGAGGGGCATGCCTTATTAAGGCTTCAAAAAGCCCACGTTGGGGTGGAATGTGAGATGCACCCTGGTGGCAGGGAGCTTTGTCAGGGCCTGATGGAGTGTTTAGGCTTGGGCCAGGGCTGCAGATGTCGAAGGGAGTTCGTGTGGGGGTTGGCCATATGCCCTGGAGGAGGATCTCACAGTCACTGGGGCACAAGGAACTAGGAACCTGGGAGGACTTCGTGCTCCTGAGTCTGAAGAGGAAATGCTTAAATTTTACATCACCTCCTACTCCTTCTGCCTCTACAACTCAGCTTCCTCCTTGCAAAGTGTTGTTCATGTAGGTCACGTAGTCTCAGAAAGTGGGGACTTACAATACTTGGAGCTGGAGCTTGCCTCCTTCACCCTTTTCCTGGTCCCTGCAAGCCTGCTTGATCATCCCTGTCCGTGTTGATGCAGATCCGCCTCCCTGATATTCCCTGCTCCATGTGGAACTCCTCACTCTGCTGGAGCACTTCCAGTGGCTGTGGGTGGCCACTGACAGGACTCTGGCCTCCTGAAGATCCACTGAGGCTTCAGCTACAGGACAGTGTGAGGTTCAGTTCAGGCTGACAGGTCCCACGTGGTTTCAGCTTTGGGACATGGTGGGGTTCAGCACAGGTGGACAGAAGTCTTGCCTCCTCAGAACACACAGGGGCTTCAGTTTTGGGGCGTTGAGGGGTTCGGTTCAGGCTGATGGAGTCTGGTCTCCTCAGGACCCACTTGGGCTTCAGTTTGTGGGTATGGTGGGGTTCAGTTGAGGCTGATGGGAGCCTTTTCCCTCAGGACGCACCTGAGCTTCACTTTTAAGGCATTGTGTAATTCAGTTGAGGCTGACAGGACACTGATATCCTCAGGATACGCTGGGGCTTCAGTTTTGGGACACTGTGGGGTTCAATTGAGTCTGATGGGAGTCTAGTTTCCTCAAGACCTGCAAGGAGGTGGTGCTGCTGAAGGAAAATATGAGGGAAATAGGGAAGAAGCTTTCTGTGTGCAGCTGTTGCTGAAAGTCTGCCTTACCAGAACTCAGGACTAACAGGGCTTGATGTGGAAAGTTATGGGATTTTAGTCAGTTTTTGTCTGTGGTATAAGATGGTGTCCTGTATTTTTCCTTGGTGTGTGGTTTCTATTTTTCCCAGCATGGTTTATTGGGTGGGGGAGAATGTCCTTTCCTCCATGTATGTTCTTAATTCCTTTCTTTTCAATTAATTACCATGTACCTATATGTTTACTTCTGAGCTCTATGGTCTCTGTGCCTATTTCTGTGCCAATTCCACACGTCTTGTGGTGGCTTTAGGTGTATACTCTAGATTGAAGTCAGGGATGGAGATGCCGCCAGCCTATTCTGCTTTCTCAGAGTCCCTTTGGCTCTTCTGGTTCCTTTGTGGTGCCAAACAGATGTAAAGACTGCTTTTGTTTCTGTGAAAATTGTCATGGAAATGTTGGCAGTGATTGCATGAATATGTACATTGGTTTGGTTAGCATGGATATTTTAATAACATTTTCACCCATAAACAAGGGATATCTTTTTACTTGTATCCATTCAGTTTCTTTGATCATTGTCTTGTAGTTTTTAGCTTGCAGGTCTTTCAAGTCCTTGGTTAGATTTCTAGATTTTTAGCTGGGTGTGTGGGGGGATGAAATTGTAACAGGGAATATTTTCTTAATTTCTGTTTCTAATAGTTCATTATTACTATAGGAATTCACAAATGATCTTGCAGTTCTACCGACTTTTGTATTTTAGGCCCTGCAGTTCGACATGTTGGATCTTAGGTCCTTGACAAAGGATCAAACCCGTACTCCCTGCAGTGGAAGTGCAGAGTCTTAAACACTGAACTGAGAGACAAGTCCATGAATTTGCTTTTTAGTTCTGAAATTTGCTGTTGTATCGTGTTATGTGGAAAACTAGAATTAAGACATCTGATAGTTTTAGTTCCATCTAGGTCAACCACAACACCCAAGGCATGGTGTCTACTGATATGCTCTTTGTATGGTGCTTTTTAATACCATGTGGACTAGTACAAGGCAATTAGCAACACTACTTTTGTTGAATTTGGTTTGGTTAACTCTTGGCCTCTATTGCAATGTTCAATGTCATTTCTGATTTTCTGGCATGTGACATACATGGTTGTATTGAACAGTAAATTACTTTCTAGTAAAATTTCGAATGTTTCAATTTTAAATAGTGGCACAAAGTTTTCTACATTCATAGCAAATACTGCAATGTGTTTTTCCCCAAACAGGAGCACTTTCCCGGAGAACTAGCCCATAACCCCAAAATGGGGGACAATTGTTGTTTCCACATTAGAATCCTATCCATAGGACCAGTTCAGCTTTCATCAGCTGCCCAAGATTTGGAAAATGCCTTTCTCCATTCTAATGCAGTTTTTATTTTCTGGAGCTATCACTGGGACTTTCCCTCATATGAAAAACCTTCATGGATTTAAAGTGATAAGATGACTATGATCTGGGTGGCTTTTTCTGTGTGGTTTCTTTTACTGAAAAAAACACTGTTTTCAGTGCTTTTCCATGTTGTTCCATGTGTCATTTTTTCACTGATCTTACAGACATATAACAACATTTATCATTTGAGTCATTTTAAGTATGCACTTTTATAGCTTTAACTGCACTCACATTGTAAAAATTTCCCCAACATACATCTCCAGTATCTTTTCCTTTTCCTGAAGTGGCACTGTAACCATTAAACACTCACCACTCTCAATCCCTGTCCATCTTATTCTACTTGGAATTTGTCTTATGTAGATACCTCATACTTGTGGAATCAAAGAACAGTTTTCCTTTTGTGTTGGGCTTCTTTCACTTGGCACAATAACTTGAAGTTTCATCCACATTATAGCATGAGTGAGAGTTATCTTATTTTGAAAAGTTGAATCACATTCCATTGTGTTTATACTACATTGTGCTTGTCCAGTCATCTGTTGAACCCATGTGTTGCTTCCACCTTTTGGCTACTATGAATAATGCTGCTATTATTTTGAGGTTTGAATATCTGTTCTGGTACTTGGTTTTAAATATTTTGGGTGTATAATCTGGACCTGACTGGATAGATTCTGTGTTAACTTTGTGTTTATGTTTTTGAGAAGCCCCCTGTTTTCTGCAGCTGTAGCACTATTTTACTCTATTCCTTTCTATGGAAGAATAATTCATCTTATGTATGAATCTATCCTTCCCTTCATGTGTTGGTGGGCATTTTCATTGTTTTTAACATGGGCTCTCAAGAACACTGCCACTGTAAACGTTGGTGTACAAGTTTATATTTGAACATTTGCTTTAAATTCTTTGGATGGTTATCTAGGAGTGGAGTTGCCAAAATATATGATAATTCAGTTCAGTTACTCAGTCATGTCCGACTCTTTGTGACCCCCATGGACTGCAGCACACCAGGTTTCCCTATCCACTACCAACTCCTAGATCTTGCTCAAACTCATGTCCATCGAGTTGGTGATGCCATCCAACCATCTCATCCTGTTATCCCCTTCTAATCCTACCTTCAGTCTTACCCAGCATCAGGGTCTTTTGCAATGAATCAGTTCTTCACATCATGTGGCCAAAGTATTGCAGTTTCAGTTTCAGCATCAGTCCCCCAATGAATATTCAGGGCTGATTTTCCTTAGGATTGACTGGTTGCATCTCCTTGCAGTCCAAGGGATTTTCAAGAATCTTCTCCAGCACCACAGTTCAAAAACATCCCTTCTTAGGCATTCAGTTTTCCTTGTAGTCCAGTTCTAACATGTATACATGACTACTGGAAAAACCATAGCCTTGAGTACACAGACCTTTGTTGGAAATGTCTCTGCTTTTTAATATGTTGTCTAGGTTGATCATAACTTTTCTTCCCAGGAGCAGGTGTCTTTTAATTTCATTGCTGCAGTTACCATCTGCAGTGATTTTGGAAACCCTGAAAATAAAGTCTGTAACTGTTTCCATTGTTTCCCCATCTATTTGCCATGACATGATGGGACCAGATGCCATGATCTTAGTTTTCTGAATACTGAGGTTTTTTTTTTTTTTTTTAATCTTCTTTCAAGAATGATTGATTGATTGATTGAATTTACTTTACAATATTGTATTGGTTTTTCCATACTTTGACTTGAATCTGCCATGAGTGTACATGTGTTCCCATTCTGAATCCCCCTCCGGTCTCCCTCCCTATCCCATCCCTCTGTTTCACTCCAGTGCACCAGCCCCGACTATCCTGTATCATGCATCAAACCTGGACTGGCGATTCATTTCACATATGATATTTTACATGTTTCAATGCCATACTCCCATATCATCCCACCCTCACCCTCTCCCACAGAGTCCAAAGACTGTTAAATACATCTGTGTCTGTTTTTGCTGTCTCACATACAGGGTTCTCATGACCATCTTTCTAAGTTCCATATATATGCATTAGTATACGGTATTTGTGCTTTTCTTTCTGACTTACTTCACTCTGTATAATAGGCTCCAGTTTCATCCACCTCATTAGAACGGATTCAAATGCATTGTTTTTAACTGCTGAATAATATTCCATTGTATATATATATACCACAGCTTTCTTATCTATTCATCTGCTGATGGACATCTAGGTTGCTTCCATGTCCTGGCTATTATAAACAGTGCCGCGATGAACATTGTGGTACACATGTCTCTTTTGATTCTGCTGTCATGAATATGAGTTTTAAGCCAACATTTTCACTCTTCTCTTTCACTTTCATCAAGAGTCTCTTCATTTCTTTGCTTTCTGCATAAGAGTGGTGTCATATGCGTATCTGAGATTATTGATATTTCTCCCGGCAGTCTTAATTCCAGGTTTTGCTTCATCCAGCCCCATGATTTCAGAGGATGTACTCTGCATATAAGTTAAATAAGCAAGGTGACAATATACAGCCTTGCCATACTCCATTCCCAATGTGGAACCAGTCTGTTGTTCTATGTCCAGTTCTAACTTTTGCTACTTGACCTGCATACAGATTTCTCAGGAGGCAGGTGAGGTGGTCTGGGATTCCCATCTCTTTAAGAATTTTACACAGTTTGTGGTCTTCTGCACATTCAAAGGCTTTGTCATTGTCAGTAAAGCAGAAGTAGATGTTTTTCTGGAAGTTTTTCTCTTCTGCTTTTTCAATTAACCAACGGATTTTGGCAATTTGATCTTTGGCTCCTCTGCCTTTTCTAAATCCAGCTTGAACCTCTGAAAGTTCATGGTTCATGTACTGTTGAAGCCTGGCTTGGAGAATTTTGAGCATTACTTTGGTAATGTGTGAGATGAGTGCAACTGTGTGGTAGTTGGAACATTCTTTGGCGTTGCCTTTCTTTAGGATTGGAATGAAAACTGAACTTTTTAGGTCCTGTGGCTACTTCTGAGCGATATGATCATTACATTTTTATGTTTTTGAGTAAATGCTGGTTTTGCACACATAGATTACACCATTTTACATCTCCACAAGTAAAATTTGAGGTCCAATTTCTGTATATTTTCTCCAACATTTGTCATTGTTCTTTATTCTTGATTTCCCCCAGGTCCATCCTGAGTGCCTTATTAAGGAGGAAGTAGTAATGCAGGACCCACATTTGAGGAGAAGGGAGTTAGCTTCACATACTTGATGGATAGCTGAGTGTCGACATCAATTATTAAAATGTTTCTGTGTGTAGATTTTTATTCAACACTACTCATAAAAGCTATGTTTGTTCGTGTTTTTTTAACCTATTTGGACACCTGAAATTTCTTTTAATCTTTTGGGAGCTTCCTTGGTCGCTCAGACTGTAAAAGCATCTGCTTGCAATGCAGGAGGCCTAGGGTCGATGCATGGTTGGGGAAAATCCCCTGGAGAAGGGAATAGCAACCCACTCTAGTACTCTGGCTTGGAAAACTTCATGGCTGAAGAAGCCTCATAGGGTATGGTCAATGGGGTCTCAAAGAGTCAGACGCGACTCAGAGACTTCACTTTCACTTTCTTTTGACTATGATCAAGTCAATTAGACTGCTTAGTTTATTCTTGCTTTGTCTATTGAGAGCTTTTCCCATGCTCTCCTGAATTTAAATTACATAATTCAGGTTTCATTGTTCTTCTTTCTCATATTTTAATATTATGCTGCTTTTTAGATTTACTGTCTCAGTCCTAGTATCAGCCACATATTTAAAGACTCCTTATTCCTTTCCATTAAAGAATGTTAATAAAAATTTTCATGTGGGAACTTAATAATCTTAGAAGGAAATGCATGGAAATACATACACATGTATACCAGACTATAAATACACATGGTTATAAAGATTTTCACATCGAGCTAGGTGTTTGTGTATTAGGCTAAAGATAGATTATCATGATGTCTCCAACCTGATTTCTTATGACATACATATTACAACCTTCTCTTTGTCTGCCTGTAACTTCCCACTCCAGTGATAAGAAACTTGGTTTCCATTACTTGTCCTTTATCAAATTCAGTGCTTGCTCCAATCAATGACTGAAATAGTAGTTTCAGTCCTCTTAACTACCAACTCCCTGTAGAAAGAACTTACAGAGATCATTGTTTATGTTTGGTACATTTTGCCTTTGGCCTGCAGATTATATTCATTTCCACACTGAACTTAGGTCAGATAATTTTGTCCTAACACTGAGTGGCTTTTTTTGTTTGTTTGTTTTTTACAAAAATTCCTTCTTCATTTTTAATCTCTTTGCTGTGCTGTGGCATGTGGGATTTTAGGTCCCTGAGCAGGAATTGAACCCACCTTTCCTGCATTGGCAACGTGGAGTCTTAACCACTGGCCCATCAGGGAAGTCTGAAGCTTTTCATATATTTCTCAATTTGTTAGATTCTTTGTTAAATTCTGCATTCCAGTCTTTGACACTCCCATACCATGAATTAATAAATGTTAATAGATACTACTTTAATTGTTGGGTTCTGAAAACACAAATCTATGTGCTTACACAAATGCATAGTTGCAGGTGTTCATCACTAAAGTATCATGTGAAATATTTCAGCCACATATTCCATAAACTGTATATCGTGTCTATTTCACCTTTTCTAGAATGTCTTATAAGGTCATACAGTGTGTAGCACTTGAGGCTGGATTCCTCCATTTCGTAATATAAGTGTTAGATTCATGCTTTTTTTTTTTTTTTAAATAAATGCCTTAGTTGTTCATTCCTTTATATGTCTGAATACTATTGTATTGCATTATATGAAACGAAAAATAATTTTCCCTCTACCCTCAGTGTTCTTCATTGAGATGCTCATAATGAAAGGGAGATGGAATGGAGAAAAACAATCAGAAGTCTAATATATGCCATACATACCTCCTGTATAGTTGAAAGATACCTGGGAAAACTGAGTCACTTCCTGAAATGGTCCAAGACTTTACCTTAAATTCTATCATCAGCTAAGAATGAAAGAAGGAGGTTAGGGGATGGAAGAAGCCATTTAAGGGAGATTATTAAGTGAAGCACTGTAAACAAAAGTATGGTGGTTATGCAGATTAACATCCAGGTCCATTCCATAGATCTTCTTGTTAGTAAAGTCATTCTTGATATTTAGTCATCCTCCATTTCCTTGTCCAGAGATGGAAGCATCCTTACAAATGGAGATATCCCTAAAAAACATAAATCCACTTTATAAGATGGCATTTCTCCTTGGTTTCAAAAATTCTCTGGGGATGCTTTTTATTGAAATTAAACAGTCTAAAATAATCTTTTTGTCAAATGGGCATATTTTGGTTGTGCTGTTTTGTGATACCCTTGAAATGTGTATGCCCTAATTAATCTGTGAATGCACATCTATGTAAGGATATCCTGATGTTTTTAATTGTTATGAATTATGAATAGTGCTCTCATACATTACTTGGTAGTAAATTTTATTTCAATTTTCAAAAGCAGTTGTCTAAATACAAGAGGTGCACTTCTTGATTCTTAAGGTGAGACTCTTGAGATTTGGAGAAATGTGCCAAACTGTCTTCCAGAGTTGACTGTATATACATTCCACCAGCATCCTGATTATGCCCTTGTATGCTTACTTACAAACTCTTTATCTTCTTTGGTCAGGTGTGTGTATCAACCTTCACCAATTTGGATACTATGGATACAGTCTTGAATAATTGAAATTTTCTAAGAATCTGTCCATTTCTTCCATTTATCAATTTTATTGACATATAGTTGTTCAGAATAGTCTATTATAATCCTTTGTATGTCGGCATTGTTTGTTGCAACCGCTACCCAGGTGCAAGCTCTGGGAGGTCGGTTCACCATGGAGACTGTGGACATGTGACCCCTACAGAGGTTCTAGGAGGTAGGTTTCCCCTTGAGACTGTGGACGTGTGAGCCCAGGTACGGTACTTGGAGGTAGGGTCAACCTGGAGACTGTAGATATGTGAGCCTAGGTGTGGATTCTTGGAGGTGGGGTCACCGGGAGTATGGAATTGTGAAGCCAGGTACAGGGTCTTGAGGGTGGGATTACCCTGGAGACTGAGTATGTGATCACTGGTACAGGATGTTGGGAGGGGTGTCCCCTTTGACACTGTGCATGTGTGACCCCAGGTACAGGGCCTGGGGAAGGGCTTCACCATGGGTACTGGATATGTGACCCCAGGAAAGTGGTCTGGAGTGTGGGATCACCCTTGAGACTGTGGAAGTGTGTCTGCAGGTACAGGGTCTGGGAGACAGTAACCCTAGAGACTGGAACTTTGACCTCAGATGGAGGCACTGTGAGGTGTTGTCATCCCAGAGACTGAAGACATGTGACTCCGGGTTCAGAGTCTGAGAGGGGTGTCACCCTGAAGGCAGTGGACATGAGACCCTGGGTGCAGGATCTGGGTGGTGTGGTCACCTTGGATACTGTGGATGTGTGAACCCACAAACATGGTCTTGAGTGTGGGGTCACCCTGGAGACTGTGGACGTGTGATCCCAGTTGCAGGGTGTAGGGTGCGAGATCACCATGAAGAGGGTGGATGTGTGACTCCAGGTTCTGGTCTGGAGGATGCAGTCACCCTGGAAACTGTGGATATGTGACCCCAGTTTCAGGGTCTGGAAGGTTGTCACCCTGGAAAGTGTGGATGTGTGATCCCAGGTTCAGGGTTTGGGGAGAAGTGTCATCCTGGAGACTGTGGATATTTGACCCCATGGACAAGGACGGGGTGGTCACCCTGGAGAATGTGGACATGTGAGCCCAGGTGCAGTGTGTGAAATGGAGTTCACACCAGAGAATGTGGACATGTGAATCAAGCTGCAGGGTAGGGGAAGACAGTCATCCTCGAGATTGTGGATGTGTGGAAACAAGTACATTTCCTGACAGGGTGGGGTTACCCAGGAAACTGTGGACAAATCACCCCCGGTACATATTATGAGAGGTGGAGTCACACTGGAGACTCAGGACATGTGATCCCGCTTACAGAGTCTGGGAAAGAGGTGACACTGGAGCCTGTGGACCTGTGATCACAGGTTCAGTGCCTGGGATGTGACATCACACAGGAGACTGTGGAGATGTGACCCCAGTTGCAGGGTCTGGGAGAGAGTAACACTGGAGACTGGACGTGTGGCCCCAGGTACAGGATTTTGGATGAGTCACTCTGGAGACTGGATATGTGATTGCAGGGGGAGTGTCTGCAAGGGTCTCACCTTGGAGAATGTGTATGTGTGAGCCAAGGTACAGGGTCTGGAAGTTGGGGTAACCCTGGCGACTGTGCCCATGTCACACCAGGTACAGCATCTGGGAAGGGGTGTCATCCTGGCCACCATAAACATGTGACCCCAGGTATAGGGTCTGAGATATGGGATCACCCTGGAAACAGAGGCCAAGTAAACTAAGGTACAAAGTTTGGTGAGGGGGGGTCACGCAGGATACTGTGGATGTGTAACCCCAACTTCAGGGTCTGGGCGGGGTGTCATCCTGGAATCTATGGATGTGTGACCCCGGGTGGAAGAGGAGAGTCATATTGGATACTGTGGCCACGTGATTCCAGGTGCGGCACCTGAGACATAGGGTCACCCTGGAAACTGTGGATGTGTGAGACCAGGTACGTGAACACAGAGGGTTTACACCCTGGTGAATGTGGATGTGTGAACCTGCTTCAGGGTCTGTGAAGAGTGTCACTCTGGAGAATGTGGAAATCTGATCCCAGGGTTCCTCTAGAGTTGCAGTGGGGAACAGGGGGTTCCTGTCGAGTTGTATCAGAGGACTCAAAGCTGCCGTCTACTTGCAGTGGGAGCTCAGCGTTCCTCTCCAATTGTGGCATGGAACTCAGGGTTCCACTCGAGGCATGGTGAGGAACTTGTGTTCCTCTTGAGTTGATAAGTTACCCAGGGGTCTTCTAGACTTGTGGTGGGGCCTCCTCTCGAGTTTCCTTGGGGTAAGTCATCTCTAGCAGGGATGTGCAGGGCGGCTCCTTTCTTGTTGCAATCTGCGTGTGGCTACTCACTAGTTTGGGCATGGGATTTCTCTCGTTGTGTTCAGGGGCAATTCTGTAGTTGTGGGGTGTTTGATTCTCTCTGGTTGTGGTGATCAAGCTCCTCTCTGGTTGCGGTGTGAGGTTCGTCTCTATTAGCAGCAGACGGGCTCCTCTCAATGTGTGATGTCTATTAGGTTTCTCTCGAGTTGCAGGGTAATGTCCTCTCTAGTTGGAATGTGTGGGGCTCCATGGGGAAGGTCCTCTATTTTTGGCGATAGGGTTTCCTCACTAACATTAGGGGGATTGCTTCTTTCTAGTTGTGAAGGATGCCACGCAACTTACTTCAGGTAGCTCGTCTCTATTTGTGGAAGAGAGGCTTCTCTCTAGGTGTGATGTCCTGGGGGAATCCACTCCAGTTTTTCTGGGGGAATCTGCTTCACTTTTATCCGGGAGCCCCAGTATCATTATGACTAGTCGCCCCTTTTCTTGTGATTTCCTAGGGCTCCTCTCAAATTGCAGCAGGGAACTCGGTGTGCCGCTTTTTACAGTAGGTGACACAGGCTTCCTTTAGAGTTGTGGTGGAGCCTCCTCTCGAGCTGAAGTGGGGAAGATCCTCTCTAGTAGCTCTGTGCAGGCTACCTCTGTTTACCTGCATTGTGTGGGTGGCTACTCTCTAGTTGCAGCATGGGGTGCCACTCTAGTTGCAGTGGGGGTCCACTCTTTATTTGTGGTGGGTTGGCTCCTCTCTACTTGTCATTTGCAGACACCTCTCTAGTTGTGTCAGGGGGGCTCCTCTTTAGTTGTGGCAGTCGGGCTTCTCTCGAGTTGTGCTAGAGTGCTCCTCTCAAACTGATGGGAATGGCTATTGTCTCGTTGTGACGTGAAAGGGAACTTTTTCTAGCTTTAATGTGTAGGAGGCTACTCTCTAGTTGTGACAATGGGAGGCCTCTTTAGTTGTAACATGGTGCGCTGCACTCTACTTGTGGAAGGAGGTTTCTGTCTAATTGTGATAGATGGGTATGCTCTCTAATGGCAATATTAAGGGGGGGATATCTCTAATTGTGGAAGGGGTCTCTTCTCTAGCTGCAGTTTTGGCCTCCTCCTTCATTGTGATTCGTGTGGGAATCCCACTCTAGTTGTGATGCACATAGGAACTTTTTGATAATTGTGATGAGTGGGGCACACTCATATCGACCTGTGGGAGGGGTGTCCACGCTAGTTGTGGCAGTGGTTCTCCACTCTAAATGCGATGTAAGGGAAGGCGGGGCACCTCTCTAGTTTTGGCGGTGTGCTCCTCTAGTTGCCCCTGAGGGTTAACTATCTAGTTGTGGCTTGTATTCAACTCTCCAGTTTTGGCGGTTGGACTTCTCTCTAGTTGTGATGTCCCGGGACCCTCCTCCCTAAGTGTATTGTGCCTGGGGAAGTCCTCTTCATTTGTGCAGTGGGAATTCCTGTCTTGTTGCATCAAGCTGTGCAACACTTCTCTAAATGCAGTTTTCTGGCTCATCTCTATTTGTGGTTTGGTGGCCTACTCTCTAGTAGTGGTGTAGAGCCTCCTCTCTAGATGAGATGTATGAGATTGCTCCTCTCTAGGAGCGGGGTGCAGGGCCTCTTTCTTCATGCAGTATCATGGTGGGCTCCTTTCTTGCTGCAGTGTGTGGGCTCCTCTCTAGATGTGGTGGGGGACGCCTCTTGAGTTTCATCGGGAGACTTGGTATTCCTGTCGAGGTGAGGCAGGGCCTCCACTCGAGTTTTAGTGGGTTAGCTCCCCTCTAGTAGCATTGTGCACCGTGGCTTCTCTTTACTTGTGGTGTGTAGGTGGTTAAACTCCCTGAGGCATGGGTCTCCCCTCTAGCTGGTGTGGGGGCCAACTCTTAGTTGTGTTGGTTCTGCTACTCTCTAGTTGTGGTGTGCAGTCTCCTCTCAAGTTGTGTTAGGGATCTCATCTCTATTTATGGTGTTCTGGGGACACCTCTAGAGCTGCAGTAGAATGTTCCTCTCGAATTGGGAAGGGAGTTTCCTCTCTGGTAGCGATGTGCACAGGCACTATTTCCAGGTGCAATATTTGTGAGCCTACACTCTAAGTTTGCAAGGCCCCTCCTCTTTTGTTGTGGCATGGGAGACTCCTCTCTAGTTGTGAAAGGAGGTTTCTGCGCAATTGTGATGTGTGGGAATGCTCCTTTCAAGTGGCAATGTTCAAGGGGCTGCTCTCTATTTGTGACATGGGGTCTATTCTCTGGATATGGCGAGGATGCTCTTCTCTGACAGTGGTAGGGGTGTGTACTCGACTTGCAGCCAGGTATTGTAACTATTGGCAGTGGAGCAGATAGGTGCTCCAGGGTTTCCTCTAGGTGCAATGTCCAGGGTTTCCTCTCCTATTGCGGTGGTGGGACACTCTCCAGTTTTGGCAGGTGAGCTCTTCTCTCATTGTGGCCATGGGCTTCTCTTGAGCTATGGTATAGGGCTCCTCTCAAGTTCAGGAGGGGACGCGGGGCTCCTGTGTAGTTGGGGTGGTGATTCCTCCAAGGGTTCTATGGGGGAGTTTGTTCTCTCTACTTGTGGCATTGGGGATTCCTCACTAGTTTTCACAGGATTCCCCCACACTAGTTGTGACAGGCTCACCTCAAGTTATTTCAGGGGCTTCCTCTATTCAAAGCAGAGGGGCTTCTCCCTAGGTGCAATATGCTAAAGGGCTCCTATCTAATTTTGGCAGGGAATCTTCCTAGGTGCAATGTCCAGGGTTTCCTCTCCTATTGCGGTGGTGGGACACTCTCCAGTTTTGGCAGGTGAGCTCTTCTCTCATTGTGGCCATGGGCTTCTCTTGAGCTATGGTATAGGGCTCCTCTCAAGTTCAGGAGGGGACGCGGGGCTCCTGTGTAGTTGGGGTGGTGATTCCTCCAAGGGTTCTATGGGGGAGTTTGTTCTCTCTACTTGTGGCATTGGGGATTCCTCACTAGTTTTCACAGGATTCCCCCACACTAGTTGTGACAGGCTCACCTCAAGTTATTTCAGGGGCTTCCTCTATTCAAAGCAGAGGGGCTTCTCCCTAGGTGCAATATGCTAAAGGGCTCCTATCTAATTTTGGCAGGGAATCTTCCCAAGTTTTGGCGCGGGGTCTCCTAGCTTTGTCCTTGGGGGCTCCTTCGTTGTGATGGCACAGGACTCTTCTAGAGATGCAGTGGGGAACTTGGGGTTCCTTTCCAGTTGGGACAGGTGACTTGGGGTTCCTTTAGAGTTGTGGTGGTGCCTCCTTTTGAGCTGCTTGAGTCAGGTCCTCTCTAGTTGTAATTAGCAGGCTGCCTCCTGTCTACTTGTGATGTGCAGTAGGCTACTTTAATAGTTGCAGCATGGGACTGCACTCTAGTTGTAGTGGGGTGAACTGACGTTTTTGTATCCACTCCTCTCTAGTTGTGGTTTGGACTCATCTCTAGCTGTGGTTTACACACTACTCTCTAGTTGTGGCAGGGTAGGACTCCTCTTTAGTTGTGGTATGAATCTACCTCTTGTTGTGATATACTTCTCTCAAAATGTAGCAGTGGTGGCTCCTCTTAGGAATCCTCTCGAGTTACCTCAGTGCTTGGGGCTCATCTCGATTTGCGATGGGGAACTCGGTGTTCCTCCTGAGTCGCAGCAGGGGAGTCGGACGTCTTCTCCAGTTGAGGTGGGGAGCTCAGGGTTCCTCTTGGGTTTCAGCGGAAAACTCAAGATTTCTCTTGAGTTGTGATGGGAAAACTCAGGGTTCATCTCGAGTTACAACAGGGGAGTCAAGTCTCCTCTCGAGTTGAGGCGAGGAACTTGGGTTTCCTCTCGAGTTGCAGCAGGGGAGTCAGGCCTCCTCTCAAGTTGTGATGGGGAACTCAGGGTACCTCTCTAGTTGCAGAAGAGACCTTGGGTTTCCAATCGAGTTATAGCTGGTAACACTGGGTAGCTCTCAAGTTGCAGCATGAATCTTGGGGTTCCTTTAGAGTTACAGTAGGGTACTCAGAACTCCTCTCGAGTTGTTGCAAGAACTCAGGATTCCTCTTTATTTGCAGTGCAGGACTCTTGGTTCCACTTGAGCCGTGGCAGGGAACACAGTTTTCTTCTCAATTTGGGGGGCTACTCATGGTTCCTCTCATGATGTACTGGGACCTCCTCTCGTGATGTCTTGTGGAAACTGGTCTCTAGAAGGGATGTGTAGGTTGACTTCTCTCTTGTTACAATGTGCGGTTGACTACTCAGTAGTTTTTTCATGGAACTTCTCTCTAGATAAGTTTGGGGTCAACTCTATAGCTGTGGTGCGTTCAGTTCTCTCTAGTTGTGGTCTGCAAGCTCCTGTCCAGTTGTGTTTTTAAGGTGGTCTCTATTAGCAGCAGAAGAGGTCCTCTCTATGTGTGATACCCAGCAGGCTCCTATCAAGTTTTAGTGGAGGGCTCCTCTCGAGTTGTGAGGCTGTGTCCTTTTTGGTTGGGGTGTGGGTGGTTCCATGGGAAATATCCTTTCTACTTTTGGCAATAGAGGTTCTTAATATTCGTGGGCTTTCTTCTCTCTAGTTGTGAGTGATTCCATTCAATTTAATTCAGGGAGCTTATTTCTATTTGCTTCAGAGGGTCTTCTCTCTAGGTGTGATATCCTCGGGGATTCCATTCTATTTATGCCTGAGAAATCCACTACAGGTTTGCCAGGGGAGCTCCTCTGTCATTTGGCCAGGTTATGCTTTCTTGTTACAGCATAGTGTTCCTGTCAGATTGCAGTGGGGAACTTTGCCTTTCCCTTGAGTTTCAGGAGGGGACTTGGGGATCCTTTAAGTTGTGGTGGAGCCTCCTCTTGGATTGCACTACGGCTGATACTCTAGAAGTGATGTGCAGCCTGGCTCCTGTCTTGTTGCAATTTGTGGGACTCTACTCTCTAGTTGTGGCATGGGGCTCCACTCCAGTTGCAGTGGGGATCCACTGTTTATTTTGGTGGGTCAGCTCCTCTCTAGTTGTCGTTTGCAGACTCCTCTCTAGGTTTGGCATGGGGCTTCTCCTCTCTAGTTGAGGCAAGGGGAGTCCTCCTTAGTTGTGTAGCTGGGCTCCTCTCTAGTTGTTCTAAAGTGCTCTTCTCAGATTTGTATGAGTGTCACTCCTCTTTGATTGTGATGTGAAGGGGCTTTTTTTTCTAGTTTCATTGTGCAGGGGGCTACTCTCTAGTTGTGGTAGTGGGTGTTTTCTTTAGTTGTGGCATGGTGGGCTCCTGTCTACGCATCGCAAGGGGCTTCTGTCTAATTGTGATGTGTGGGTATGCCCTTCTCTAATGGCGATGTTCATGGGGCTTATCTCTAGTTGTGACAGGAGTCTCCTCTTTAGCTGCAATGTTGACCTCCTTTTTCATTTTGATCCATGTAGGAGTTCCACTCTAGTTTTGATGTGCATGGGAAATTTTCTCTAATTGTGATATGTTGGGCACGCTCCTATCTATCTGTGCAAGGGATATTCACTCTAATTATGTCAGTGGTGATCCACTCTTAAAACACTCCACAGTGGTGCATTTTAAGGCAGGGGGTGGCACATCTGTAGTTTCAGCAATATGCTCCTTATGCCTGAATGTCAGCTATCTAGTTGTAGCATGTATTCAACTCTCTAGTTTTGTCAATTGGGCTTCACTTTAGTGGTTAAGTCCTGCAGTACTCTTCCCTAGTTGTACTCTTCCTGGGGTTTTCCTCTCTAATTGTGAAGTGGGAATTTCTATTTCGTTGCATTATGCTGTGCTGCTCCTCTCTAGGTGCAGTTTGCTGCCTCATCTCTATTTGTGGTTTGAGTGGCTACTCTCTGGTATTGAAATGGATCCTCCTATCTAGATGTGTGTGCAAGACTGCTTCTCCCTAGGGGCGGGTTTGGGGCCTCCTTTCTACATACAGTGTCCGATTTGGCTCCTCTCTTGTTGCAGTGTGTGGGCTCCTCCCACGTTGTGGTGGGGGACTCCAATCGAGTTGCCCTGGGAGACTTATTGTTCCTCTCATGTTGAGGCAGGGCCTCCACTCTAGTTTTATTTTTTGGGGAGGAGGGGTGGCTCCTCTCTAGTAGCATTTTGCAAGGTTGCTTCTGTTTAATTTCGATGTGTGAGTGGCTAAAATACCTGTGGCATGGAGCTCCTCCCTAGTTGGTTTGGGGGGTCAACACTTAGTTGTTTTGGGTGTGCTCCTCTATGGTTTTGGTGTTCAGGCTCCTCTTGGGTTGTGTTAAGGGAGGTCTTACCTAGTTGTAGTGTTTTGGGGGGGGGGCACCTCTAGAGTTGTGGTGGAGTATTCCTCTTGAATTGTCATGGGTGTTTGCTCTTTGGGTGTGATGTGCGCAGGCACTCTTTCCAGGTGCAATATCTGCAAGCCTACTCTCTAATTTTGGCATGTCCCCTCCTCTTTAGTGGTGGTGTCTGTGCCTCCTCTCTTGTTTTGGCAGGAGACTTCTGTCTAATTGCATTGTGCTGAAATGCTCCTCTCAAGTGTTGATGCTCAGTGAGCTTCTCTCTATTTGTAGCATGTGGTCTACTTGCTAGTTTTGACTAGTTTTGTCCTCTCTGACATTTGTAGGGGCATCGACCCGAATTGCAGGAGTGGGTTCGTCTCTTTTTTTCTGTGGAAGTGACCCTCTATAGGTGCAATATCAGAGGTCTACTTTCTAGCTGTGGTAAGGGTCATACTCTCCAGATTTGGTGGATGGGCTCCTCCCTTGTTGTGGCCATTGGCTTCTCTCTCATTGTGGCATAGGCCTCCTCTCAAATTCCGAAGCATTTTTGCGCTCCTCTCTTATTGCAGAGTACGTCATCTGGGGGCTATCTGTAGGGTGGGTGTTCACTCTACTTGGTGTTTAGGGGCTTCTTACTGTTTTTCATGGGGTTGTGACTCCACTCTAGTTGTGACAGGCTTCTCTTGAGTTACTTCAGAGTCTTCATCATTGTTGGCAGCACAGGGGATCCTCTCTAGGTGCAATGTGCCAGAGGGTTCCTCTCTAGTTTTGGCAGGGAATTTTTCTCCAGTTTCGGTGGGGTGTCCTAGTTTCATCGCTGGGGGCTCCTTCCTTGTGAAGGTAACGGATTCCACTCGAGTTGTGATGAAGGACTTGTTGTTCCTCTCAAGTTGTGACAGGTGATTCGGGGTTCCTTTAGAGTTGTGCAGGTGCGTACTCTTGAGCTGTATGGAGCAGCTCCTCTCTAGTAGCAATTAGCAGGCTGGTTCCTGTCTAGTTGTGATGTGTGGTATGCTACTGTATAGTTATAGCATAGGATTCCACTCTAGTTGCAGTGGGGGTCAACTGACAGTTTTGTTTCTGTTCCCCTCTAATTGTGGTTTGCATATTTGTCTACAGGTGTGGTGGGGTTGGAGGCTCCTCTTTAGTTGTGGTATGGGTACTCCTCTTTGGATATTATAACATACTCCTCTTGGACTGTGGTGAGGGTGCTTCTTCTATGGTTGTTATGTGAAAGGGCACTTTTTCCAGTTGTGGGGTGAAGGAATATTCTCTCTAATTGTAGCAAGGTACATCATCTTTCCTTGTGGTGTGTTGACCTCTTCTCTACTCATAGCAGGGAGGGTATGTTTAGCTGTGATGTGTTGGTGTGCTTCTCTCTAGTGTCAATAATCAGCGGGGCTACTGTCTACTTCCCATGCAGTTCTCTCGTCTAGTTGTAGTGTGGGGCTCCTCACTTATTATGATCTGAGGGGAAGGTCCTTTCTAGGTGCGGCGGCCTTTTCTCTAGTTGTGTTGTGTAGGCTCCTGTCTTGTTGTGGAAGGGTGCTGCTTTATAGTTGTGACAGGGGGTTCTGAGCTAGCTTCAGGGTGCACGAGGCTCTCAACTTGTGGCTGGGGCTCCTCTCCAGTTGTTGCATAATTCACCTCTTGAGTTGCTGCAGGAGGCACCTCTCGCGTTTTGGTGGGTGGCTCATCTGAAATTGGAGAAAGAAATGGAAACCAACTCCAGTATTCATGCCTGGAAAATCCCATGGATGGAGGGGCTTGGTAGGCTACAGTCCATGCGGTTGCCAAAAGTCAGACACTACTGAGCAAATTCACTTTAATTTTTTGTCATAGGCCCCCAGTGACTAAGATGATAAAGAATCTGGCTGGGATGCAAGAGACCTGGGTTTGATCCCTGATTCAGGAAGATCCTCTGGAGAAGGGCATGACAACCCACCATGGCATTCTTGCCTGTAGAATCCCATGGACAGAAAAGTCTGGCTAGCTACACAGACCATGGGGTCACAAAGAGTCGGAAATGACTGAGCAACTAACACACAATCATCTGTAATTGTGGTGGGGTTCTCCTTTCTAGCTGTGGCATGGCACCTTCCTTCCAGTTGTGTTTTGCTGATTCGCTCCACGTAAGTTTCAGGGGGAAGCTCTTCTCCAGGTGTGATGATGGACTCATCTATGGCTTTAATATGGGGGCCTCTTTCTAGCTATAGTGTTCAAGGTCCTCTGTAGTTGTAGTGAGGTGCTCTTCTTTCGTTTTGATGTCTGTGGGGATTCCTCTCTCATTGCAATGTGAAGAGGGTCGCCTCACTAGTTGTGCTGTGATGCTTGTCTCTCTTTGCAGTGAATGGGCTCCTCTCTAGATGTGATGTCTGGAGGGCTCCTCTTCCGTTGTGGACAGGGATTTCTCTCAAGTTGGTTCGAAGTTCTCCTCTACAGTTTTCCCAGGGTACTCGGAACTCATCTTGATATGTGGTTGTGCCTCCTCTAACATTTGTCATGTGGAGAGCTACTTGGCAAGGGGTCTTCTCTAAATTTGCACTATGGGTTCCTCACTCATTTTGGTGGGGTTGACTGCCTCTAGTTGTGACAGATGGGCAACTTTCTAGTTGTGGTGAGGAGCTCCTCTCCAGTTGCGTTTGTGGGGGGCTTTTCTTTAATAGTGTTGGTTTATCTGGGGATCTTCTCCACGTGAAGAATGCAGGCTCCTCTGGAGTTTCAGCGGGAGGCATATCTATTGTTAAGATGGGCTGTACTCTAAGTCTAATTTCAGGTGCTCCTGTTTAGTTGTGGGGAACTTCTCTCTAGTTGTGTTGTGTTGTGTTATCTCTAGTCGTGGCAGGGTGCAACTTTCTTATTGTGACAAAGGACTCCAAGATAGTTGTGTTGTTCATGGGGGTCTCTCATTGTAGTGGGTTCATGTGTCTATTTGTGGTCATGGGCTCCTCCTTATTTGTCTCAGGAGACACATATAATTTTGCTGTGGGTGCTCGAGGCTCCCCTAAAAGGAGGCAGAGGATCCTTTAAAGATGAAGTAGGGGACTCCTCTGGAGTTCCTTTGTTGAGGTCCTCTCTAACTGTGGCTGGGGACTCCAATTTACCTGTGGCATGGGGGTTTCTTTCTAGTTGTGATATGTTGGTAAGCTCCTCTCGAGTATCAGTGGGGGTTCTTCTGTAGTTGTGGTGGGTGATTATCTCCAGCTACACTGTGGCTGCTCCCTTCTTCTGTGGAGTGCTGGTGGGCTACTCTCTAGATGTGATAGGCAGGCTTCTTTCTAGTTATGGTGAGTGTCTCTTTAGTTGCAATATCTGAGGAGAGTCCTCCCTCATTGCAATTTGAAAAGGCTTCCTTTCTTGTGGTGGGGAAGCTCATCAATATTTGCCACAGTGTGACTCTAATCTAGGTATGATGTGTGGGGACATCGTCTCCCATTATGTCCAGTGGCTTTTATCACGTGGCAGTGGAGTTCTTTTCTTGAGTTGTGGCAGTTTATTCAGAGCTCCTACAGAGTTGCAGTATTCCTTCCTTCTGGGTTGTGATAGGGAGCTCATCAGGTGGCTCTGCTCTTCTTTTGACACAAGGTGTTCCTCACGAATTTTAGCATGGTTACTCCTCTCTACTTGTGAGGGCCTCCTCTCGATTTACTTCAGGGTCTCCCCTCTATTTGCAGCAGAGGGCAGGTGCGTGATTCTCTACGTGTGATGTCTTCGTAAACTCCTCTCTACTTGGGCGAGAAACCTCTCCAGTTTTGGTGGAGATATCCTGTCATTGTGACCAGTGACTCCTCTCGTGTTGCAGCGAAGAACTCTCTGGTACCTCTCTAGTTTCCTTGACAGTGGAGTTTCTCAATTATTGCAGTATGCAGGGGAATCTATACATATGCGGTATACAGACTCCTCTCTCATTTTGGCATGTGGCCAAAGCTAGCTGTGGCCAGGGGCTCTGTCTAGTTGCACTATTCTAGGGGTTTTCTCTAGTTGAGGTGTGGTGGCTCTTTCACGTTGTTGCAGTCATTACTCTAGTTGCAGTGAGCAAGGTAGTACTCTCTAGTTGAGGTGGGATAATCCAATCTAGTTTGACCCAGAAACCTCCTCTCTAGTTGCAGTGGAGGTCAACACTCTATGTGTCGTGGGTGGTCTAGTCTCTAGTTGTGGTGGGGTTCCCCTCTCTAGTTGCATTGGGCACGGGTTTTCCTTAACAGTTGCTCTGTGTCGTGGGGCTCTTCTCCAATTCTGATACATGGGCGCCTCACTGGTGTGGTGAGCTGCAGTTCTCTAATTGTGCCTTTGGTGGTTCTTCCTTCTAGTGATGTGTGCCTGGGTTCCCCTTGTGGTGGTGTGGTGCTCCTCTCTAGTCATGCTGACGTCTTATCTTGATTTGCAATGGGAGCTCCTCTTGAGTTGAGACAGTGGATTCTGAGCCCCTCTTGAGCTCTAATGGTAGAAACTCTCAAGTTGCACCAGGGTGTTTGAGGTTCTTTTGAGTTGTGTTGGGAAACTAAGGGTTCCTCTGGAGTTGCAGCAGTAGGCCCCGATCTCCTGTCGAGCTGTGGCAGGTACTTGGTTTTCCTCTGGATTATAGTGCACAACTCAGATTTCCTCTCAAGTTTCCATGAAATACTCCTCTTGGTTTGAGGCAGGGGACTCAGAGCTTCTCTCGTGTTGCGATGCTGCTTCCTCTTGAGGTGTGGTGTGTTGTCTCCATGGAAGGGGGAGTCCTGTCTACTTTTGGCACCGGGGTCTCCTTACTAGTTTATTGTGGGATTGATACTCTCTAATTTTGAGTGGCTCCTCTTGAGTTACTTCATCGGCTCATCTCTATTTGCTACAGAGTATCCCCTATAAGTTGGGATGTCCCAGGGGCTGCTCTCTAGTTGTGGTGAGGGCATCCTCTCCAGCTCCGGTGTTGGAGTGCCTCTGACTTTGTTGCTGGGAGCTTCCCTCGTGATACAGTATAGGGCTCCTCTTGAATTGAGGCAGATTCTCTCAGCTCCTCTCGAGTTGTGGTTGTGGTCTTGGGAATCCTCTCAAGTTGCATTGGGGGGCTAGGATCTAGTCTCAGTTTGTGATGGGAAACTCAATGTTCTTCTCGAGTTGCAGGAAGGGAGTCAGACATCCTCTCGAGTTGAGGTAGAGAACTCAGGGTTCCTCTCGAGTTGCAAAAGGGGACTATGGCCCACTAGATTTGCAGCTGAAAATTCGGAGTTCCTCTACAGTTGCAGCATAAAATTCGAGCTTCCTATTAAGTTGCAACAGGGGACCTGGGGCTCCACTCAAGTTGTGGCTGGGAATTCGGGGTACCTCTTGAATTGCAGCCGGTGACTCAGAGCTCCTCCAAAGTTTCAGTGGGATCTCAGGATTCCTCTCGAGTTTCAGCGTGAGAATCAGTGTTCCACTCAAGCTGTGGAAGGGAATTCAGGGTTATTCTCCATTTGGGGTGTACTCCATGTTCCTCTCATGTTGCTCTCGGGCCTCCTCTCAAGTTGTATTGCTGTGACTCGTCTTTAACAGGGATGTTCAAGGGGGCTGTTGCAATGTGTGGATGGCTACTCACTAGTTTGGCATTTGTTTTTTTTCTCTAGTTTGGGTCAGATTCAATTCTGTAGCTGTGGTGGCTTTGATTCTCTCTAGTTGTGGTGTGCAAGCACCTCTCTAGTTGTGGTTGGGGACTCCTCTCTACCTGTGGCTTGGGTGTTTCTTTCTAGTTGTGATGTGCTGTGGCCTCCTTTGTAGGTGTGATGGGGGATTATCTCTACAGTAGTGTGGTTTCTCCTTTCTAGTTGTGGTGTGTTTATGGGCTAACCTCTAGTTGTGGTATGTGTGCTCCTTTCTGGTCATGGTGAGAGGGTCATTTGCTGCAATACTTGTGGGAAGTCCTCTCTCATTGTAACATACAGGGGCCTCCTTTCTGGTTGTGGTGGAACGGCTCATCCATATTTGCTGAAGAGTGGCTCCTCTCTTTTTATGATGTCTATGTACATCCTCTCACCTTGTGGCCAATGGCATCTCTCAAGTAGCTCAGCCTTCTTTTCTTTAGTTGTGGCTGCATATCCCGGGCTTATCTCGAGTTTGAGTATTCCCACCTCTTAGGTTGTGATGGGGTCTCTGCAAAGTGGTTCTACTCTTCTTTTGACACTAGGTATTCCTCAAAATTTTAGTATTGTTACTCCTCTCTACTTGTGAAAACCTACTCTTGGGTTACTTCAGAGGATTATCTCTATCTGGGATGCTTTGGTGGACTTTTCTATACTTCTGGAGGGAGAAACCTCTCCAGTTTTGGTGGAGGGCTCCTCTATCATTGTGACCAGTGTCATGTCTCAGGTTTCAGGGAAGAACTTGGTGGTACCTCTCTAGTTGCATTGGGCAGTGGTGTTTCTTAGTCATTGTGGTATGTAAGAGACTATTAACATAAGCAGTGTGTAGGCTTCTCTCATTGTGGCTTGTTGTAAACACACTAGCTGTGGCCAGGAGCTCTAGTTGCACTGTACTAGGGGTTTCTCTCCAGATGTGGTGTGCTGCTCCTTTGAGTTGTTGCAATCATTAATCTAGTTGCTGTGGGCAAGGTGCTACTCTCTAGTTGAGGTGGGATATCCAATTCAGTTTTACCCAGAAGACTCCTCTCTAGTTCCAGTGCGGGTCAACACTCTAGTTGTGGTTCTTGGTTAAGTCTCTTCTTGTGGTGAGAATCTCCTCTCTATTTGCATTGGGCAGGGCTTTTCCTGAATAGCTGCAATGTGAGGTGGGTCTCTTCTCCAGATGTGATGTGTGAGAGCTTCTCTAATTGTGGTGAGCTGCACTTCTCTAATTGTGTTGTGGGTGCTCCTCTCTTGTAATGATGTGTGCCTGGACTCCTCTCTAGTTGTGCTGAGATCTTAGCTCAATTTGCTGTGAGAGTTACGGTGGGGAACTCAGGGAGCCTCTCGTGGTGCCCCAGGGAAGTCCAAACTCCATTCTCGTTGCGAGGGGGAGCTGGGCATTGCTCTCATGTCACTGCAGCGCAAATAGACCCCATCTAGGCTTGTGTCCAGAAATTCCATGTTCCTCTCCAGTGGCGACAGGGATCTCGGGATTGCTTTCAAGGTTCACCCTGGAAGTCAGGCCTCATCTTGAATTGAAGTAAAGAACTCTGCTCTCCTCTCCAGCAGCGACAGGTATTTCTTGGATCCCATTGAGGGGCCTAAAGGGAGTCAAGCCCCATCTGAAGTTTTGAGAAGGAATACGGGATTGCTCTCTAGGCCCTTCAGGAAAAGAAGGGCCTCGTCTTGCGATGACGCAGGAATCTCGTGTTGATTCTCGAGTTCCGGTGCAACGTGGGGGATTTCCCTCCAGTTAGGACGGAGGACTCGGGGAACCTCTCTTGTGGCCCCAGTGATACCCAGTCTCCATTCGAGTTGCGAGGGGGAGCGCGGCATTGCTCTTGAGTCATGGCAGGGGAATCAGGCTTCAAGACGCCTTGAAGGGGGAATCTCGAGGTCTTTCTCGAGTTGCGGCAGGAAACCCTGGTTCCCTCGACTTGTGACGGTGACCTCAGGGAGCTTCTCATTGTTCCCATGAGATGTCAGAAATACTGTGGAGTTGGGAGTGGCCACTCGAGACTCCACTGGGGTCGGTGTAATGGAAGAGGGCCTCCTCTCAAGTTGAGGCCGGAACCCCATGGTTCCTCGCCTGTTCTGACATAGGTCTTGGGTTGTGTATGCCGTTTCAAACAGGGAGTCAGGTCTCGACTTGTGTGGAGGCATGGAACTCTGCTTTCCTCTCGAGTTGTCAAAAATGTTAAAGGCCTCCATGTGAGCTGAACTTGGAATCTGGCCCTCTTTTCCAATTAGCAACTGGGGAATCAGAACTCCCTTCTTGTTGTGAGTGGATTCTCGCCTGACATTCGAATCTGTGCAAGGGGATCCGGCCTTATCTCGAGTGGATGGGGAAATACCTGACTTTCAAACTGTGAGAAGTCCCCCATGTTCCCCTCCAGTGTCAAGAGGATCCAAGCCTCCTCTCGAGGTGTGACAGGGATGTCTGCATTCCTTTCCAGGAGAAGCAGGGCAATCGACCCTCATCTCGACTTAAGGAGAGGAAAATAGGGCTCTTCTTTATTGTGGGTGAAGACTCAGCGTTCCTCTCGAGTGCACCGTGTATCTGGGAAAACTTCTGGAGTTTCATAAAGTATTCCAAATACCCTTTTGCGTTCCAAGAGGGAAGGTGGGCTTTCTTTGGAAACGCTGCAGCATAAAAGGGCCTCTTCAAGCGTGCAGGAGAGAATTTCGTGGTTTGTGTGGAGTTGTGGCGGGAAGCTTAGGGTTCCTCTCGAGTTGGTGTCCACCTTGGGGACCCTCTCGTGTCTCCTCAGGAAGTCAGATCTCCTTTGGGATTGCTCAGGGCACTTCCTGATTCCTCGCGCATCACTGCAGGGACGAATACGGCCTCATCTCAAGTTGAGATGGGGACTTCAGTGTTCCTCTGCATTTCTGACATCGATCTTGGGGTCTGTGCGGAGTTGGACCAGGGGAGTCCAGCCTCGTCTTGTGTTGAGGCAGGGAACTCCGCTTGCCTCTCGAGTTGTTCTTGGGGCATCAGGCCACTTGTCGAGTTGTATCTGGAACCTGCAGGTTTTTCCGGAGGATGCAGCTGGGGTTTCAGTGCCCCTTCGTGTTGTGGCTTCATCCTTGCGATTACATTCGAAGAGGTGCCCAGGTATCGGTACTTACCTTGAGTGGACTAGGAAACTGATGTCTTTCGGAATGTGGCATGACCCACGAGGCTTCCTCTCGGGTTTCAAGGTGACACTGGCCTCCTCCTGAGGTGCAACAGGAAGGCCGGGATCCCTTTCCAGACCAAGCAGGGGAATCGACCCTCATGTCGAGATAAAGAGGGGACGAGGGGCTCATATTAATTTGTGCTGGGGAACTCGGTGTTTCTCTCGAGTGAGATCTGTATCTTGTGGAACATTTTGAGTTGCATCAAGGGTGTCAAGTACCATTTCGACTTTAAAGAGGGATTGTGGGATTTCCCTCTAGATGCTGTAGTGGAAAAGGGCCTCATCTGGTGATGATGGGGGAACCTCCTCGTTTTTCTCCAGTTCTGGAGGGATTCTCGAGTTATGACGGGGAACTCAGGGAGCCTTTCGTGGTGCCTCAGGGAAGTCCAATCGCCATGCGAGTTGCGAGGGGGAGCTGGGGATTGCACTCGTGTCACTGCAAGACAAATAGACTTCTTCTAGGCTTGTGTCTAGAAACTCCGTGTTCCTCTCAGGTGGTGACAGGGATCTCGGGGTTGCATTCAAGGTTCAACTCAGGAGTCAGGTCTCGTCTCAAATAGAAGTAAGACTCCGCTCTCCTCTCGAGTTACGACAGGTATCTCTTGGAGCCCATTGAGTGGCATAAAGTGATTCAAACCTTCTGTGGAGTTTAGAGACAGGACTCGGGATTCCTCCCTACGTCCTGCAAGAAATTAAGGGCCTCATCTCGCAATGACGGAGGAATCTCGTGGTTTTACTTGAGCTGCAGCGTGACGTGTGGGGTTTCTCTCGAGTAATGATGGAGAATTCAGGGAGTTCCTTTTGTGGCACCAGGGAAGTCCATTCTCCACTTGAATTGCAAGGGGAGCACGGCATGGCTCTCGAGTCATGGCAGGGAAATCAGGACTCAAGAAGCGTTGAAGGGGAAAATTGAGGTCTTTCTTGAGTTGCGACAGGAAAGCCTGGTTTCCCTCGACTTGTGACGGTGACTTCAGGGAGCTTCTCATGGTGCCTCTGGGAAGTCAAGAATATTGTGAAGTTGGGAGGGGCCTCTCAGGACTCCACTGTGTTCAGTGCAATGGAAGAGGGCCTCATCTCGAGTGGAGGCGAGAACCCCAGGGTTCCTCTACTGTTCTGACGTGGGTCTCGGGTTGTGTGTGCCAATTCAAACATGGAGTCAGGTCTCAACTTGTGTGGAGGCATGAAATTCTGCTTTCCTCTCGAGTTGTCAAAGGGGTTTCAGGCCTCCAGGTGACTTGAATTTGCGACCTGGGACTCTTTTTCAGTTAGCAACTGGGGCATCAGAAATCCCTTCATGTTGGGAGTTGTTTTTCAGCTGACATCCGAATCTGTGCAAGGGAATCAGGCCTGATCTCGAGTGGATTGGGAAATATGTGCATTTCGATTTGTGACAAGACCCCCAGATTCCCCTCCAGTTTCAAGTAGATACCAGTCTCCTCTCGAGGTGTGAAGGGGACGTCAGCATTCCTTTCCAGGCGAAGCAGGGCAATCCATACTCATCTCGACTTGAGGACGGGAAAACGAGGCTCTTTTTGACCTGTGGATGGAAACTCAGCTTCCTCTCGAGTGGGGGCAAGTATCTGGGGAAACTTCTGGAGTTTCATAAAGCGTGTCTAGTACACTTTCGATTTCCAAGAGGGAACATGGGCTTTCTTTGGAAATGCTGCTGCAGAGAAGGGCCACCTCAAGCATGCAGGGGAGAATTTAGTGGGTTTTATGAAGTTGTGGCGGGAAGCTTATGATTCCTCTCAAGCTGTCTGTCGAATTGGGGGACCCGCTCATGTCTCCTCAGGGAAGTTCGATCTCCTTTGGTGTTGCGAGGGGCACATCGGGATTCCTCATGCATCACTGCAGGGATGAATAGGGCCTCATCTCAAGTTGAGGGGGGAACCTCAGGATTCCTCTCCTGTCCTGACATTGATCTTGGGGTCTCTGTGGTGTTAGAACAGGCGAGTCAGGCCTAGCCTTGTGTTGAGGCACAGAACTCTGCTTGCCTTTCGAGTTGTTCATGGTCTGTCAGGCCACGTGTCGAGTTCTATTTCAAATGTGCTGCTTTTCTGCAGAATGCAACGTGGGTGTCAGTGTCCCTTTGTGTTGTGACTTCATCCTTGGGGTTACATTCGGAGAGGTGCCTGGGCATTGGGACTTAACTTGATTTAACGGGGACATTGGTGTCTTTCGGAATGTGGCAGAACCCATGAGGCTTCCTCTCGAGTTTCAATGTGAGACCGGCCTCCTCCTGAGGTCCGACGTGAAGGTCGGGATCCCTTTCCAGACAAAACGGGGGAATTGAGCCTCATGTCAAGATCAGCAGGGGAGAAGGGACTAAGATGAAGTTGTGCCAGGAAACTCAGTATTACTCTCGAGTGAGACGGGTATGTTGGGGAACTTTTGAGTTGCATCAAGTGTGTCAAGTACCATTTCGAATTTCAAGAAGAAACATGGGATTTCTCTTAAGACGCTGCAGTGGGAAGGGGCCTCTTCTCGCGATGACGGGGTAACCTCGTGCTTTTTTTCTCCAATTGTGACAGGATTCTCGAGTTATGACGTGGAACTCAGGGAGCCTCTGGTGTTACTCCATTGAAGTCCAATCTCCATTCGAGTTGCGAGGGGGAGCTGGGGTTTGCTCTTGAGTCACTGCAGGACCAATAGACCTCATCTAGGCTTGTGTCCAGAAACATCATGCTCCCCTCCAGTGGTGACAGTGTTGCATTCAAGGTTTACCCGGGGAGTCAAGCCTCGTCTCGAGTTGAAGCAAAGAACTCCACTCTCCTCTAGGGATGCGACGGGTATCTCTTGGAGCCCATTTAGTTGCCTCAAAGGAATCAAGCCTCCCATGGATTTTTTTTCACTTTATTTAAATTTTATTTTTTTAACTGTACAATATTGTATTGATTTTGCCATATATCAACATGAATCCTCCACAGGTATTAACATGTTCCCCATC